>JABFFF010000115.1:0-42295 GCA_013623665.1 Fusarium sublunatum
TTATCTAAGTGGCCACTAACACTCGCCACTACTACAAATGACGGTTTGCACATCCTGGTTCATTGTCATGAAATAGCCAATCATGAAAAGTGCCATTCACGAAGTTTTGTGATCAGGACACTGACAATTGATCTAATTTTGAAAATGACCAATCCGAAAAAGTGCCAATGTCAAAAGCGGTCTAACTGTAAGAACCCATGTCAAGAAATAGACTAGACAGTGCCGCTGACTCCGTCACGTAAGGACCCAAAATGTCACCTGTGTGAAGTACTTAAGACTATAACCTGTTCCTCCTCTTGTCTTTGCCGCTCAAGCATTAGGCCATTGCGTTCTTGCCGTCACACGACATCGAAGGTTATCGTTTGATTCTTTAGACATCACATATCCAACGAAAATGTCACAGAAGCAAGACAAAAGCTCGAAAGGTGAGACCAGATACGATTCGATTCATCACATGAACTATACTAACTTGAACTTTGTAGCCCCGTCAACTCAACACAATACCACCAACTACCAGATGTTCCAGTGGCTTTCGGCTGACGAGAAAAAAGACCCTTGGAGCTCGGCTTCCAGGCCTAACACTTACCACCCGGTCGACGTCGTACTTCATGATGTCTCCGGCCAGCCACGCAGTGAAAGTATACATGCAACGGCGGGCTCAACAAAGGATGAGGGGCAAACCAAGTGATCTGGCAGGACATATGAGGTAGATAGGCTCAATGTACACGATATGCCTTACCATCAACGCATCCGGGGAATTGCCATCCATGTATACCTTAAGTTACCAAGGTGTGGTTGGTAATTATTTTAGTAATTTAGAGCACATCAGCCCTTTGTTGAACAATCATGCACCATAAAACTGGCCTATGACACATGCCAGCCCTTTGTATCAGCCTGTTTGCAACTGAACAATGTCACATACTGTTTACCTAGCCAAGCTCACGCCAATAAAGAACAAACTTGTTCATAACTGAAATTTGAATAGCGAAACAGGCGCTTCAGGCTAAGTAAGGCGTCCAGGATTTTGGGCAAAGGCGCACATTCAGGGCCACCAAGGCAGGTCAGTTGAGCCAGAGCCATAGTGACTGAATTTTCTGGGGAAATCTGCCTTTGAATCGTCAGATCCTATTACTATAAATTAGCCAATCTCCCACAATCCTTTTCTTCCGTTCCCACATCCTCGTACTATATCTAAACGCCACCCTGAGAACCACCCTACCAACCTTGACACGGGGGCAGCAACGTCTGTTGAAATGAGCAACTTGCCTTCAGCCCTTAATACAGGCGGAGATGTTATATCTCGTGCTTTGGAACAGGTGCGGATTATTGAACAGGATTCCCGACCTGAAACATCGTGAGTAACTCCCCTTAATTTCTTTCTCATAGACTCAACTGACAGAATGTCGATTTAGACCCTATTTCGAGGTTTACTATAGCATAATCTTCGAAAAAGGCTTGTTGATAACCACCCAGAATTTGCTCTCGCATTCGTCAACGGACAGTTTAGCTGCACGACGACACCGACAGATCGTGCACACGCCATAGTCAATTATCTTTGGAATGGAACCTTGCAGCTACTAAAGCAAAGTGAAGAAAAGTCTTGGAACGAGAAAGAGAATGCCCAATTTCCCACTTTGCTTGGGGTGCTTCAGGAAGCGCATTATTACCGTCTCTACACTCTAAAGCGGATGATAGTTGGTGAGCTGGGACGTCTCGGACATGAAATGGCGTTTCTGGTAGACCTGGAGACTTCATGAGAATCTTAGAGCTGCCTAATCCTTCAGCGCATGTAATGGAAGATATACTCAGCGATCTGCTCATCAAGAGAGCCACCAGCATCCCTGAAACTATCTCTAGAATCGCTTTACTCGAGATTGGCCGATGGCCCAACAACGCGGCCAAGGCCAGTTGCATCCTCGTGAAATCTGTCCTATGAGACTGGAAAGGTTGTATCAAAGCGATTAATATCTAGACATACTGAGACTCGTCAGCACTGGTAATTTCAAACATGAAACTGTGATGGACTAACTGCCGACCTCGTACGATACTCTGGTATGACACCTTGCTCTTCACAATGCATACGAAGAGTAGAAACCATATCAAAGGATGTTTGAGCTTTGGTTCGAGGGGATAGGCCATGTGATACCTTCTGACCGGGGTTAGGATCGAAAGATGTTAGTTCTCTGGTCTTGGACTGAAAGGGTGTTGCGAGCTTACAACGACTGGATGCGGACGGTGTATACGGAAACTAGATTTGGAGCACATTCTGTCAGTCTTAGAAGCAAACCTCCCGAGAATAGTGACTGTGATAAAACTTTCATGGGACAGTGGTGTATAGTACGTACTAGGAAAGTCGATGGGGGTGGGGGTAATATGTAAGACAACCGACAAAACATCAATACCGCTTCTTGTCAGCTGTATCAACTGGTGATGTAGTTCATTTGACTGTTGATTTATAAAAAGCTGAAAGACTTTCAGTCGCTAGCTGTGGAAAAGATCCATTCGATGCGCCTGGGCAAGCCGGAGAGAAATTTGTCTTGGATCACCGTAAATAGCCTGCTTGGATATTGCCGCTACTTGACGCAGCCTGAGAGGGGAAACCTAAGCACTCACTTAGTTGATCATGAAAATACACACTGAAATTCGAACAATCTTGACATCCTACCTGGCTAGAGTCTCGACTATGAGCTGAAACCAAAGTGGCAAGGTCAGGAATGTGATAGACCTGCATACCAGACCGAGACATCAAAGAACCGACAATGATGGATAGTCAACTCGGAAACTTCAGCATGCCAATAAACGTGCTATTGCTGTATTATGGTTGGTCTCGGTGCTTGACCAATTAGAGACTGTATAGCGTCTGGGAATGTGACATGGGTGCGGCTGATAGACTTGACCCCATCAGCCAGCCACCTCACGCACTGAATGCGTCTTAGAAGCACAGCTGTCACAAAACATGACTAGAAAGCTGATATAGTTTGGGTATAGAGGGTCTAAAATGTAGTTAATATGCATACCAATCATCTGACATATGACTGTCATACCTTGAGTAAGGGAACTCGCGCATGAGACAAGACCTGTACCCGCAAACGTTAGCCCAATCAGAATGGGGATCCGGAGCAAGCTTCTGGTCTGGTAAGTATAAATAATCTTCATCAGCCTCTCAAGCTCTCACCTAGCCCACTCAACTCAGCATTGCAGCAAACTTACCAATTTCACATACTATTCCACCACTACCACTACTCATCATGGCTGCCGGAATCTGGTCATCCCGCTTTGTGGGCTCTCACATGTTGATCATTGAGCCCAGAGACAAGCACGAGCCCTGGGATAAGATCCCTACCGAATGGAACAAGATTCGTTTCGATGCCATGGATATCCTCTTCATTAGCCCATTCTATGTCAGGGCTGACGACTCCGCCTTCATCCTGGGCGAGGGATCCAACCTCAATGCCCGCTTCGAATGGGTCATTCGAGCCGCTCGATCCAAGAACCCCAAGATCAAGATTGTCCTTGAACAGTTCTACCATGAGAACACTAATGAAGATTACGGCTCCTTCAACGGAGATCAGGGCAAGATCGAGCGATATGCCGACTCCGTGGCTGCCTTCATCGGGGAATGGTACAACAAGACTCTCCCAGCTCTCAATGGTACTGGGCAGGTCTCTGCTCGCATAGATGGATTCGACGTCGACGTGGAGAGCAGCACAAAGGTCCATGATCTGCCAAGGGTTCTCACTGCCGTGCGCCAGAAACTCAACGACCTGCAGTCCAAGCTGAACGGTGCCCACTTCTCGGTCTCCATCACGCCCGCCTGGGAGCACTTCCTGGATGATAGCGTCCCATCGACCTGTGACTATGTCAACATGCAGAACTACGATGGTGGCAGGTATACACACCCTGATGCTTACATCAACGCTATGAAGGATCTCAAGAGGGAGCAGCTTGTCTGGGGAATTACTTCCGAGCAGCCGTGGAAGAACACTCTCGATCACTTCTCGCAAGTGAAAGAAAAAGCGTTGGAGGTTGCCAAGGGACACGCTGTAGGTGTCTATACTTGGCGCATCAACTCGGACAATTATGTCTATGAGAACATCTTCCAGGTTTGGCTGTACAACATTGTTCATGGAGTTAAGCTTCAAGATACTCGAGAGGAACATATCGTGGAGAAGTACTGGAAGCATTGGGGTGGTCGTGAGGCAGAGAAGGGGCCTCCTATTTCTGATCTCAATTAGTTTAGGACTCGTACCACTAGCGGCTTTGTTAGTTGGATAGGGATGGACTTGCCTTGAAGGATTCGATGTTTTAATGCGTGTAGTTAAGTGGCACGTCCAGTGTACAGTCCCTAGTTTTCAACAGCGTGGTGTTAGCCAAGTCCCAACTAAACCCCTGATGATATACCTTGTGTTGCAATTTCTACAGCTGTCTTGTTACCAGCTCTCATCGCCCAACCAAAGGTTGTTGGTGTTTGGGTACCAGGGGAGTAAGTGGACGGTGGATTCATGCAGAGGGATAAGAATTAATAGAATCAAACAACTAACAGGGTGGATCTGGACTAGAAGGGGATGGAAGCTCCTGTTTGATGCCTGGGGCCCCTACCACCTATTGTCGTGGCTTAGCGAGGGAGTTGTTTGGTGGGCGGTCCATCTGCCAGCCGCTGCCGGCCGCCGAGTATCCCACCGTCACACAAAATAAACAGGGCAGAAACCTCAGCAGGAATTTGTCCTCAACTTCATCACAATGCCACCAGCACCAGCTTTAGAGAGAGTAAAATCCGCTACAGTGGATGGAGCTGTTTACCAACCTACCGTCTCGTGAGTGTCCTAGATATGAGCCATGCTGTGCGTATGGCTAATTCAGAGAAATTAGACCTTATTTTTCCGATACATTCGAGTTCTTTACCAAAGGCCCATCTACCCAAAGCTTTCGAGTGCCCCTACCTATCATCGACAAATATCCCAGCCTTGCTACCGCCTGTCGAGAGCGTGGCTCGGAGGTTAACGAGCATCTTAAGAAGTACGAAGTACATGTACTTGTTCATTTTCTCTTCACGGGAGAATATCAGAGCTTGACACCGGAAGGCGAGGACCTCCAGAAGCAACGTGAATGGACGATAAGCCTAGGCCTTGTGGTATATGGCTTTGCTGCTACCTACGAAATCAAGCCATTGGCCTCGCTGGCAATGGAAGCGATCAAAATATGTGGCCAGTTCTTTAATTTGAGCCAGATGATCACAATGCTGAACGATAACGACGTTTCCTGGACTACCAATCATAATCTACTCGCAGACTACATGACGCAGAGGGCATCCCTGACAGACGAGAACATCACTCAAGAGGATGCGGCCAGCCTTCGGGATAAGATTGCCTCAGAAAGAACTATGGAAACCATTCTACTTGAAGCCGTCGTCAAGATGAAACTTGACCTACAGGAGTACCGGAGGATGTATGGACTGCTGCCTCTAAAACCACGAGCGGAAGAAATTACCGCGATCCGACAAATACTAGCAGTAGGACAACTGTATAAAGTATATGATTTGAGGAATAGAGAAAGGTATCCAACTGTCTTATATTATGTATCCGCCTAAAATAAAATCCTACAGTAATCATGCATGATAAGAACATCAAACAAGGGGTAACAGACAAATAACAGCAAGTAAGTTACCTAGACATAAAACAGACAGATCAGTCGTATAAATAACTTGTCAGTGCTTGTCAGCTGTTCACTCGCTTATAAGGGTGCATGTTGCTGTGCTACCGGGAGGGAGTGATTCATCGGTTAGCACCCTGATCCCCACACTTTTATTTCCCTGCCTCGTCCTCTTCCTCCTCCCCCCAAACATTTTCGTCCTTCAAGCTTCCTCAAATCTCAACTCGGATTCATTTTGAAGTTGCTAAGATATCCTCATTACACTTGCGTGTCGAGTGAAATACTGACTCGTGAGTCAAAAGAAGTCAAGCTTGAAGCATCGCGGCTCAGATCGTACCTAAAACACTTTGGATCTTTGAACACTTCCACGCCAATACTTCCCTATGCCTAAAAAGGGGTCTTCCGGAAGCCTGGACTACTCGTAAGTGATAAAACTTTGTTATATGACGTCTATAGACTAATATTCCCCGAGTCCCCACTTTAACGCTTCCGTTGAGTTGGTGTTCGCGAATGGCAAGATCGCGGATGTGCCCCAGCATCTGGTCAGACGTCACCCCGAATTCGCCAACTACATTGACCTTCCTCGAGACAATGCCGAATTTGGGCACTCCTCCAACTGCTCCGATGTCTCCGCCAGAATCGGGCATGTCATAGTTCATTTCCTCTACACTGGCACGTATCAGACCCTGCCTTCTCCCAAGGGGGGCGCCGGGGACACTCACTATGCTGCGTTCGCTGAGGCCCTCGTTGTCTACTCTACTGCTCTCATATACAAACTCGAAGGCCTTGTCACTCTTGCCAGTGCCGAGATCACCAACCAAGGTCAACGCCTGAGCTTCTCCCAGATCATCGAGATTGTCGGCGACAGCTACGATGAGCTTGATGACGAAGAGGAGTGGCTCAACAACTACCTCTTCGGTCGTGCTCTTATGCTCAATGAGTATATCGCCAAAAGCGACATCAACAAGCTTCGTTCCCTGCTCACCCTCAACATGACCCTTTTTGATCACGCTCTCGCCAACAAGGTTCAGGTCAAGATCGAGGAGGAGTAAAGAAATGGGGAAGTTGGCAGGGGTTAACTGGATTGGTTGACCATGAGGGATGAAAGGAATGGGTTACTGGTTTCTTACCAAGACTTAGCTGCGGATGTTTTGTACGAGTAGATTTGTACGCAGCTAAGTCTCAAAAGGGCGAGGAAACGCCAGACGGAATCACGTCTTCACCCCACTCAATGGTCTAGTTTTGGAGCTCAGGTCTCACGTCAAGGAAGTCTATAGGGCATCAATCAAGCAAAGTCTCATGATTCTGGCTGCATACTGAATTATCACAAGTGCACATGACATGTATTTCGATGGAGACGGTAGCTGAAGTTTGATGTGTTATGATTGTCTGGACCGTACTATGGAATCGTGATCCTTCACTGGCCTCTAGGTATTCTCATTGGTCTGGTATCAAATAAAAAGCCTATCGGCAACTGGATGCTACCGGCTGTTTCTTCATCGTCCGCATTGTCCCCTGTGCATAAGGTAAGGCCTAATTAAGCTAGGTCAACCTTTGTCTTCGGACCAGACGCCGCATGCTTCTCATCTACATCTTGCTGCGAGTTGGCTTCGGAATCTTCTGAGAGTATCTCGGCTGCCTGGTTTTCCTTCTTCTTATCCCACCGGAGGAGCACCTGAACAGCAACAGTCCAGAAGACTAGTGGAACGGTCAGTAATGCAGTAAAGGGAATTACGCCTGTAGAGCTACTTACTCAGTATAACATTCAGGACGATGGACCAGGTGTAGCCCTTTGCTGCTCTGGGGAAGTCGGTTGTTTTCCAGACAAAGTTTGGGGCCTGACGAGAGGATTAGTTTCGACCAATTGTGGGTAAACAGAGGCTACATACCACAGCCTGTACCACATAAGCAAGGTCGTTGGCCATGCTAACAAGTAAGGCTCGCTTTTCGGTATCGGCGGAGCAGATCTCGTTGATCCAGCTGAGAATGAGAGGACCGGCACCATTCTATACAAGATCGAATCAGCATGCGTTGCGGCGAGGAAAAACAGAAATCAGGCACTTGCACCAATGTTTCCGAACCAGTAGACCAGAGTACGACCGGTAATATTCGTGTACAGGGGCATCTTGATAAGAGCGAGGTTGAACGCGATCTAATTGATGATCAGAATTCAAGTTACATGTCCGTTAGGCTATGCCACAAATACTTACAGCAATTATAGCACCTAGGTGAATAAAAGGCCATCGAAGACCCTTCATAGGCCCATCGGAAAGCCAACCCCAGAACAAAGCCATGACGATGAAGATACCGGTGGTGGGTAACGGCAGATTATTGATGGCGGCAACTGAGTACGACCTCCCTGGAACGGGCGCAGGGTCCTCGTTGAAACTCTTGAGCCAATATCCCATAGCAGGTTGAGCGTAAGCGTTGTTCCAAAGGACGTAGATCATAGCTGAAGACTGTCAGTTAGTCCAAAGGGATAATTAGGGTCTAGCATAGACGTACGGAGGAGGTAGGTGTGCCAGCTTTTTAGAATAGACTTGGCCTTGGTCTTTGTCCACTTTTCCTTTCCAGCTCGACCGATGGCGCTCATGCGTTCAACTGAGATTTCGTGCTCTCGTTGCGTAGTCCACCACGTTTTGACTCCATCTTGCGGAAGGTTGGGGAAGAAGACGTAACCCAAGACAGCGAGAGGTAAGGTGATGATTCCGTCGACGATAAAGAGCCAACGCCCTGATACCAAATTAGCACCTAGGATTTATGGGGAGCTCGAGTAAGACTTACATCCTGAATGGCCATGTACACCATTCAAATTCGTATAAGCAGCAGCTTGGAGGAAACCACTAAACATGTTGCCAATGGAACCGGCCAGCCAGAAGATCATGGCTCGCTTTCCAATCTCGCGAGGGGTGTACCAAGAACCAAGCATGTAGTGGATACCAGGATAGAAACCAGATCTTAAAAAATGTTAGTCAATGGTTGTGGAGGGCCAATTTTGATGACTTGGCTTACTCAAAGAGCCCAACGAGGAATCGCAGGGCATACAACGACTTATACGACTTGACAGCTGCGGTGCAAACAGTGGCAATGCCCCAACCGACTTCCAGAGAGGGAATCACCCAACGAGGAGAAACTCGAGTGAGAAGCAGGTTGGAGGGGATTTGGCCAATGACATAGCCGACAGTCCAGATAGAAACACCTGTTGTTATGTTAGTGATTACCCAAGGATCGTAGTGCGGAGATGCATACTAGTAACAAGCTCGTTGCCGTACATGTTGAGCTCCTCCTTCATTCCACTAAGGAAAGCATTGTTGACGTTTGTCTGATCAATGTTCTTGAGAAAGTAACCAATCGAAGCAAATGTCAGAATAAAGGCGTCGGCCTTGAAGAGAAGCCATCGCTCTTCCTTGGGCAACTCCCATGTATTCCAGACATAGCTTTTCCACGACTTGGTAGGCTTCTCGGCAACTTCGTTACCAAAGGTAGAGGCATCTGTGTCTCGGTCGTAGGGATCATTGTTGGCCGTGACCGCAGTTGTCTGCTTGGGTTCAGCCATTGTGATAGGTAGCCAGAAGGTCGTTTTTCTTGAAAGGGACCGTCTGCTTGGCGTGGCTTGGGAATTGGAGGGGGAAATAAAGAGCCTGCAGTGAACAATTCGAAACTTTGCAGGATCTACAGCATTTCTTTATAAGCTGCTTTCGTTGTCATGTTGGTAGGTATGCAGTCATTGTTCCTAGGCATCGCGTCAACGAGATATGGGGCCGCTGGATGATAACTATTGCCTCCGCTTGTCGTTAACCGATCAGCTTGGGCTGGGGTTCATAGATGCCAAACATCATTTGCTGAAAGTGAATTTTTTACTAGGGGGGTTGCCCGGCGGTGGGTGGGATTTGGTGCAATATGGGTCGTCTTGCGTGATTCTGGGGAGGATTGCACCTTTAGGCGAAAATGTCCCTACCCGGTAAATATCCAATGTCCTCTTATCAGGTCGTGGGATGAAGTGGGATACTCTTCAAATCAACGCCCGTTTCTCTCTTTTCCTTGAGTCATGATGGAGCGGCAGGGCCGATACATTTGTGTCATGACACAGGGTCATGGAGTCGCGGATGCATGTTTCCAGCCCGCATCTTCAAAATCACTCAGACCAAGGCACCGCGGTCGATCAGGTCTCGTCAGAGTTCTGAGTTCTAGAAAGTTGTCGATCTCAATAGCCACTATGAGCAATCACTTGTCAGATGTCAAAATTATATGGAAGGGCGCTTGTCCACTCAGCAACCAAACCGCCATTTCCTGAGGACATACTCAATGTATTGCCGTCGTATATATCCGAGACCAAGCTGAAATAAGGTATCATGCGGATTAGGCAGACCAGTGCTGGTGGGGCGAGCGAGTAATCCTGATCCGACGTGCTGGGGCTGGCATAACATGGAGTTGATGCTTCGACGAGGATTACTGATTACTCCCCTGCCCCTTGCACACACCATCTACTGCTCTTAACATTGAAATGGTCCACTGAGGCGCTCGGTCGTGCAAAGATGGCGGCACCGCGTTGGATTCGTAGAGTTCTAGGCTCTGCAGTGTAGAACGTGGGAGGAATAGTCGAGATATAAAACCAATGTTGAAAATTTGACAGTTGTGAGATCGATCACGGGTGATTTGCTAAGCCTTGCAGAGTACTAAGGCAGAAATGCTCCTCTGCACCTCGAGCTCCACTCAAATCACCGCCAAACAGCCCTCGGTACAATCAATATTCATCGTCCGAATATTTCTTCCTTCTTCCTGTTCACGCTTTTCCTCACATCACTTATGCGCCAATAGTTTGTTTCCGCAAAGGCTTTCACGGTCTGGCTTACCTTGCATGTTGACCTTTCCGCAAAAATAAGGTACTAATGCAACAATAGTTGAAGCGTAGCCAGTACTAAGCCTTGAATACTGTAAACAAGGGATCAAGCACGCAACTACCAAAGCTTGTGTGCACATAGGTGCAAAAACAAGCCCATCATGCCCAAGCCGTCAATCGTTGCCTCACTCGCTATATTTCTTGTGACTAATTCCTGACCAAATACTTTTCATCCGGAGCAAAATGGAATCAGACAGGCAAATCAAAATCTCAAACTCACAAAGAACCCACGTGATGCGAGCGGAGAGCTAGACCAATAAACTGTCATACCTGACGTCTTCTCTCCACATCAATAAGTTACCACTTGTCCGCATTCTTGACAATCTCATCAAGTTTGATTGTTACACCATGTCCATCACTCACACCGTCCTCTTTCAATTCAAGGCAGACGCCCATCTCGATGATGTCAAACAGGTGCGTGTGTCAATGAAAGAGCCGCATGGACAATCAATGACAAACCGAGTTCATCTAGGCTTGCCAACGCTTTCTTGCCCTCAAAGACCAATGTGTCCATCCGACCACAAACAGCCCGTACATTCTCTCACTTGTAGGGGGGAAGGACAACTCCCCAGAAGGTCTCCAGGTAAGCTCACCTACAAGCAAGGTCTTGTCCTGGTCGACCCAAATTGACTGGTGCTAGAATGGAATAACCCACGGCTTTGTTGTCACCTTCAACTCAGCAAAAGACCGCGACTACTACGTCAAGGCAGACCCAGCTCATCAGGCATTTGTTGCTAGTGTTGGTGACCTTATCGAGAAGGCCATCGTGGTTGATTTTACAAACGGGGTTTATTGACGGTAGGTAGCGGGATGTGATTTCTATGTATATCAAAGCTTGAAATATTGAATGATTGAAATCAAATAGTCGGAACATAACTGGAATTATATGAATACTGGCCTTGGCATGGTGATTCTTTACAAAATTCTCCTAAGAATTCCGCTAATTCAAAAGTCCAAGTTTTCGTCTACCCCCTACAAGACCCCATAAATTCAGTTCAGAACGCAAACAATATCCAAAATCAAAGATAGTCGGCCGAAGAAACTGGATCAACGAGAATAGTAGGGGTCGTAGGATCGGCTAAATCCACCTGAGGGGTACGATGGCCCTGAAGCTGCTGGTCGAGGATCATAGACACGGCTTGGTACTGCCGATTGAGAATAGCCTCGACTGGATCCAGCAGACTGGTAGGCGGCGTGTCGGGAGCTTGAAGCCTCCTCGAATTGCGAGTAATAATAGTGCTCAGAGCTTGGGGGAAGCCGCCGGTAGGCCATACCAGTACTTGGATGATCTGGAGCCGGCGAGCTCGCGGGTGGTGCGTTGCGCTGTCTTCTTCTTTTGCGGAATGCAGAAACCTCCTGTGACTGTTCTCGCTTGAGGATATCACGCGTGACAATGGCATGTGGGTCAGACGCCCGAATAGGGAAGGAAAATACTGTAGGTAACAACGTTGTTAGTGAACTGAGTATTGGTAAAAGGACAAATGGTTTGGTATCAGCAAGGTTGATGATGTTGATTCCATGCCAGTTACTGACCTCCATTGATGAACTCGTTGATATAAGTCATTGAAACTCTCCAGCCGTTCGAGTTGGGGTGCCCGGTCTCAAACAGATAAGGCGTGCCAGATTGTCTGACGCCCATAATATCATTCTTCTTCGACCAACATTCAACAACGCCGCCGAGTAGGTTTCCCTCCCAATACCGACCGGCTTCACCTCTAGTTCTCGTCGCGTAGTGTTGTAAGGTGACTCTAGGCAGAGTCAATGGCCTTGAATCGCCCGTGAGAAAACCTGTCAACAGGTGGACGATCTCGTGTGCAACGGATATGCTCATCTGAAACTTGAACAGATTGTAGGTAGGACCGGCCGTCTCGTAGTTTTCACGGGCGAAAAGCATGTTATCGATGATAACCTTGCTCAAGTAGATGTTTCCCGCAGGCCCGGCATCGTAGTTGCGCATTTCGCGACCCCAATCGAGTCTTTGTGCTTCTGCCTCACCCTCTACATCCTCTGAGATGTAGACGGTAGGGAAGTTGTCTCTCATGCTTCTCAGAAACCGGTCCACCCAGTAGGGCATGTCGTCCAGAGACCCCTTGTAGATGTGAGGAAGGGGCTTGTGCAGGCGACTGCCTTCCGTAACAATGGCTACTGCAACATCGACCAGACTTCTTCTTCCCTCTGGGGTCTCGAGAATGCAGAGACTAAGATGCATAATTGCTTCTGCAATCTTGTATCTCGTCGAGGTCGGCTCTAGGTCATCGTACTCGTTTGCACGACCATTGAGGACACGAAAGTCTCCGAGGCTAGCCATCTTATGATATGGATTCAGGAAAGTGTGGGAGCCGGCGAGGTGCAATGGTGCAAGGTATGGTAAATCTTGAACTTGTTGAGAAAGTGAGTGATGGAGAGCTGAACAAGCCGAAAGGTGATGAGGCAGATGAGGATGAGACATGGCCTGAAGACGGGCATCTCTTCTGCTTTAATGCTTGTGCAATTTGGAACAATATGGGATCAGTACAGCGGATATCGAATTCTTCCGCAGGGCGTCTTGTTGGGTCTCATGCCTTGGGCGTCTGGAACCAACATCAGGGCCATGTGCTATTAGAAAACACAACATTAGGATCGTACACATGCTCATGACAAATCACGGTCCTCCAACTTACCGCCCAGATAGCTATCGGTCAGACCAGGTCTGTATGTTGTTTCAGCATAAGGGCGCATAGATACTTTTGGCTTAGAATAGGTAGGTAGGCAGGATCAGCCAAGGACGGGCGGGACCCCACCCCAACGCCCGGCGCTAAAAAAGCGCGAAATATCTAAATTTAGGTCCTCGTCGGTGGGCGACAACATTCACAGCTCATTTTCATTCATCCTCCTCGTCATTTCTACTCTCATTCTACAGCGAAGTGCTCACTCAACACGCACAAGCAGTAGCTTCTATCTCCAACCAAAATGTCACCAGAACACTCGGGTAATTCGACCCTTCAAGACAACCCAGCGGAACCTATGGCTGGTGCCGAATTCAGACAGCTTACCATCGACGTTTTGGACATGGACCATCAAAATCTTCTCACTCGCGCTATCAACCGAATTCTCTCGACAGGTATTGCAGAGATTACCTACGCTCAGATAATTGACGGTTTACCACTTGCTGAAGAAGCATTCGATTCGTCGGGCGGAGGACCTCCTCCCGATCATCCCATCTACAAGGTTCACCGCAGCCTTTGCCCCGGTATGCTCGAGAAGACGCGACAGTTCCGCGATTCGTTTGACCCCAGAATTCTCGAGTTTGATTCTAGAGTGAGTAGTACGCTTCCAGGCCCGTAAAATCAGCTGGATGGCTGATTCGTTTCATGTGCAGATCCTGTTTGCTTACCAGGCTGCGGCGCCGGGCTCAAGAGCGTTCAACACTTGTCTTATCGAGCTAGTCGCCATTGGAATCCATCAGATTGCCGTCATTCTTTTCAAATTCGACACTAGTGTACACAAGGATGATGGGCTTACCGAATGGGCACCTCCCAAAACCGATGACATTTACTGGGCAAGTTGCCCCGATGGACCCCCTCCTACCCTCTTTTGCCATCCGTGGTATATGAGTCATGATCGATACCCCCATGGCATCGCAGATATGGTAGGATACTGGGCGGAATCCCGTATTCTAGGTGGTGTCATACTGTTTGATCGAAGACCACCAGCCCCCGAGTTTAACGTTGACCCACACGCTATCTACTTTCATCCTGATAGGAGAGATACAACATACAGGATTTGCCAACTGGCCTCCGAGCAAAAGAAACAGCTGTTGGATTTTCTTACTGCTGGATCTTCGCCTCCAGTCTCTCCTCTTCCAATCTTGGCCAACGAGACCAATGCTCATCGTGTCGACCCCGAGGAGTCAACTGAGGTTACTGGTGTATACAGAGATATATGGGATCGCTCAGAACTCCCACCAGATGCAGTTGATGCAAGGCTCGGAGACATATGGAACCAAACAGACTTTCTTACCAGGACAGAGAGAGCAAATGCCATCGATCGAGCACAGGAGAGGAGGGACAGGCTTAGATATGGTGACATTGATCAGGAGTTTTGACTTGACCCTTTTATGTAATGCAGCTTTGCGAGGAATTGGCAATATTGGAGGCTTTACGATATGCATCAACGTTTTAAAGGTAGGATGCTGTGGCAATAATTGGAAACACTCAAGCAGTGGGCACGGCTTTGTATAATAGCGATCAATAAGTACTGATGCTGTAATTCTGCCACCATCTCCTCTTTCTTTTCTTCGAAATTGCCTTTATAACGGACACCCCACATAGCCAGAGGGTTTCTGTTTGTTGTTCCAGCGACCATTTTGAAAATGTCGTTGCTGTTCGCTTATCAAGCTCTTATGTCAAGCAGTCCGCTGCACGTTCATGATACATCTCAGGCTAATCTGCAACTGTCTAGTAATATTTTCGACCCTAGAAATTAATTAGATCTATAGATAGGGAGTCACATGGTTCTCCGGTAGGGATTAGATACTACCCCAAGCTGACAGTGTCCTCCTGTTACCGAGTGGCTACGTAGAGGCATGGGGCCTTAGACGAGCCTTATTCCCCTGCCGTGATCCGAGAAGCTATGTTGCTGGACGACTTACTTTCCAGCCGGTGAATGAGCCAATTTGGGCCCTGGATGACAACTGAGAACTGCATATAGGTCTCTTGGTGTTCTACTCGCTTAATTTACATACATTTAAATCTGCTTCCTTGCAGTATCCTTGGTCTTTCGTAGAACCACCTCCAGTATCCTTTCATAAAGTCATCTTAAATATTCTTGCATCAGCCATTCCAAAATTTCCAGCGTGACAACAACAAAGCCGCACAGTCCCTTAGGACACTCCGTGGAAGAAAGAGAAAACACTAAATCGAGGACTGGACGAGAGTCCCTCAATAGCCAGACCCCAGAGGCGCACCATACTCTGGATGTGCTCACGAGCGAGATGAATCTGCTCCATGGGGACTCTGTCAGGACGGATTAAGTCTCCCTTCTTGAAGCCATTCTTGGAAAAGCCAAGAATCTGCTTGCGAGCAGCCCAGATGCTGAGCTTCCAGTTGTAGGAGAGGATGCGCACAGTCTCCGCGTTGTCGTAGTTGATGATGGCGAGCTTAAGAGCAGACACCATGGTCATGGATCCGATCAGCTCGACGTCCGCCTCGGTAGCATCGCCACCCTTCTGGTCCTTCCAGAACAAGCTGACGGTTTTGTCAACCTCGCTAAGCTGGAGGTAGATGAGAGCTGGGGCGTACTTCTTGCGGTCAGGACCAGGCTCAGTCTCGCCAGGACTGGGAGGAAGATCGTGCTTCCAGGTGCCAACCATGACGCTGCAGTCAATACGGCAACGAGGCTTCAGGTTAGGTTTGGCAGTCAGGCCCTTAGAGGTGTCCCAGTTGTTGAAGATGGAGTAGAGCCACTGCTGAAAGTCACCGTTGGTGATAGGCTCGTTAGCGGGGACGGTGTGAGGGTGAGTGAAGTCAAAATCCTGAAGATGGTAGACAAGGCAGTCAACCTCAGACGGGCTGAGCTGCTCAGGACGGTTGAGTTCAGTCTTGGGCTCGCGGGACTCAGCATAGTCCTTAGATCGGTAGATGTCGGTGATCATCAGGGGATCATCAGGATGAAGGACACCGTCGGGCGTGGTGATTGAGGAAGACATCTTGAGGGCTAGATAAGAGACAGGAAACCGAATCATGCACTTGGTGGGCTCACGGCATACCTTGAAGACGAGTCAGAGGGCGATGGAGTGAGAAGGGTCTGGTGACCGTGAGAAGTGAAGCTGGGCGAGTCAGAGAATCAAAACATCTCTTTAGAAGATATACGACGTACCTTGAAAAAAACGAAAAACACTGAGCCGGGTAAGATAGTAATGCCGCGAAAAGAAGCTGTCCTAATCTTGGGGACGTATGAAGCAAAAGCGTGTTTCGCTCTTGGAGATGTTGAGGGAGTAAGTACGCGAGGAAGAAATCGAAGAAGTGCGCGTGATGAAGTTGACCGGTACCCAGTTTTCTAGGGACTTGTTATTGTACCAGGAGTTTTGTTTGCCTCTGCTGATAGATGGCACTGCTTGCAGTTGGCAGTGCCAGATTAGCCACACGTCACTAGTCAATAGTAAACGCTCCGCAATAGATCAGTTCAGGGGGAGGAAATCAAAAAGTGAAACTCAAGCTTCGGTTGGTGACTTTTGTTTCTTCAATACAGTTAAAGTAGGATAGCTCATCTGTTTGGTTTGCTGTATTAAGAGTGGTCTTCTGACAGTTGCACGTGGAGTTGCAAGTTACCTACGTGCTGCCTCTTGTGCTCCTGAATATGCTACTCTGGTGGCCACATTTTTTTGCCAGGCGCCAAAACAGCGAATTTCACGGTAGTAAATGGCCTTCATAAGGGGATACAAGCTATGCCAAGTTAAGCAGGTTGTATGTCTACGCTATACAAGTATCTCCCAGTTCAGATGTGCGGTGGTGATATTGGTATTATACAATTGTCTATCTATGATGTAAAGAGCCATAAATCAAAATCTCTAACCATGGACCTCTACCCTTGTCTAATAACTTTCCAACCACCCATTTTTGCTCCTGTTCTATAAAACGATCGTGTATAAAATGAAATGTGGTATCCTTGAAAGCTCCGAAGACTCTATAAACAAATCAATGATAAATATACCCAAAGAAATTCAAACCTTTTTAACGAACGTTCTTCACTTTAACCTCAAACCATCCATTTTTCTCTGGTTGCCTTTGCAATAGCACTTCGTCCCAGTCGAACCAGCTCAGCAGCAAAATCATTGACCAGCTTCATATAAGCAACCTCGTGTGGAGTTAATCGGCTAACTGGAAGGCTGTTGACGAGATCAGCTGCTGACTTGAGCAGTTGTAGGTCTTGTTCTGCACGGTCGTCGAGTGGGCGCATGAGGAGATTGCAAAAGACCGTCATCATAGCTGCCATTGGGTAAAAGGAGACGATCCTGAAGCATGGTAAGCTATTGTAAACCACTTCGTTGATTTAAAAACCCACCAGAATGATGCACTTGCAAGACCATTGATGGCTGCTCGCAAGTATATAATCGTGGATCGGCTGGCTTCCAAGGCTAGTGCCATACTTGACCCAATGCTTGAAATCCATTCTGCTTTGTCAGTGTAGTACTCAGAATCCAGGATCATACAACGCCCGCTGGCGCGATGGATTGCCGTCATCAGATAGTGGTACTCGAGATGCAAAATAATATGCCGCATACTAACTGGCAACTGCAGTCCTGCCAGAGTGACCTGGGACTCGCTGGATATTGAAAGCGCAGGACGGAAATCGGGTGGTATGGACAGTCTCCAAGCCTCAAGCTCTTCATCAAGCTCTCGAATATCCCGAAGCAATTGGGCTTGTGATTTGTTGGCAGCTTGGGCAGAGTAGAGCAGACGGCTAGTTTTGTCTTTGATATGGCCCAGACGAGGGTCGCCCGGGAGGTAAGGTGTGAAGTCCTCGTCAAGAGATTGGGAAGAGAAGGTACGGTCTAGATTAGGACCAACGAAATAGGAATCCGCAAAACTATCTGGAAGGGTCAAGTCGCAGTAATCTTCTGTCATGAGAGGAGGCTGACCAGTCCGCAGAGCAAGATCCTTGTCGAAGACATAGCATAGCCAAAAGAGCTTTCGAAGCTGACGACGTTCACGCTCAGCGCGAGTAGGTGACCGGATAGGCTTCAGGGATATATTTGTATGGCCGCCGAGGGTGAAGACCATGCGGCAAGCAGCAGCATGGAGCATGGTAGCGGATTGTAGTCGACCAGTAAGGGTATCATGTAGGGTCTTGGTAGGGCATTAGTAACTTAGTAAAGTGTTTAAATAGATCAAAACATACTAGAATAAAAACTACTTGAAGACTGGTGATACTAGCATCTTCGAGAAGATCTGTGAATATATACCGCGCTTTTGACGCGCATATATCGGGATCCATAGATGAGGCATGCTCCATTGACCCGTGGAAGAGGGACATAATAGACACAAAAGCAAAGACGCATGCCTTGGCGCAGGCTTGAAGGGAAGAGATGGGGTCATCAGCATCCGGTTCGTATGCCAATGCTATGGTTTTTTGGAAGAGAACGGCATCCAAGATTGGAAACACTAGCCGAAAGTCGGAGTGGACGAACTCATCGAATATCTTCTCCACTGTCTGCCGGTCAGGAAGCTTGTAGAGATCAGTTGGGTTCTTATGATAATGGGATCCAAAGGATGGGCGAGAGTTTGGACAATTCCGCGAGCCTGGCTCGAAGCGAACGTCTTCACCTGTCCTTGCAAAGATCCAATTTCTCCCGTCCTCAGTGAGGATGGGCAAACCGTTGTGCTGGCTGAGTTTTCCAAGGCGATGACCACCGTAGTGTATCTGGCCAGACGAGACCGCATTTGTGAAAGCACTGGAGGGTGATGGCACGTGGGAAGTGATAGGTGATGCCTCGGATGCCAAAGGTGATTCAAACACGGTGGTTGCGTTTTGGGAGACTGAGCCAAAGCTTCTACGCTCCTGGATAAACTGTTCATCAACAGACTCGTCTAAGCTCCTGCGAGTGCCCGTAGGTATTGGAACATGGCTTGACTGTTTTGGCGTAAGGCTTTCAGAACCGCATTGTCGAGCAAGGGTTTGAGTGAGAGCGTCTTCAATACGCTTCAGTCGTGTCGAGAGATTATGATCGGAAGTTTCTTTAGACCTTGAGCAGCATTAGTGGAAGCCAGGGACTAACAATAAGATGGGTTCAATGTACCGAGCCTTCGATATCCTTTTGCGCCCTCTTACTCGGTCAAACGTGCAGGCTAGGCCATGATGTTCACACCAGTTGCAGGGTGTCCTTTGACTAGTGGAGTCGCACTGGATCTGAGACGCGTGGAAAGCTGTTAGCTAAGAATATAAGATATACGATGTGGAAGCGAGTTTCTCCAGTCGAACAACCACAACACCAAGACATGGATCTAATAATCGAGCCATGGTGAGGGTCCCGAAGGATAAGATGGGGTGACTGGATCTCAGATTGGGTCGAAGATGAGAGGTACGTACCTTTCTCTTATGACAAGCGTCACAGGCTTGTTTCTGCACCATTGCATATGAACTGAAGACCAACAACCTATGACGAGGTTATGAATAATGAAATTCTCTAGTAAGGGGGCCTTGTTTGTTGGGGCCTAGGTTGCGTTCCACTGTGAGGAGAGGTAGTCAATAATAGACAGACAAAGGCTCTTAGGTAATAAGAGACAAGTGCCAAAAGGATAAATTCCCAGAAAAAAGCCACTGTTCAGTAAGCGGGTGGTAGTACTGAAGTGTTGATATCAGAGACTTCTTTTGGCAAAATGTCGCCGGCAAAACTGTGAAGCTGAGCGGAAACTTGGGAGGGATTCGCGGCAGGATGGATGCTTCGGAAGTTGGTTGAGACTGACCAACAACTTCCGCTTAATAAGCCAAACAAAAACGACTTGTGATTGGTAGAAGTCGGATGCCTCAATTATGTGCAAACCCAATTAAGTGGGGTGGACTGCTAGAATCATTAGCTAAGCGGAGATTGTTTAAACTTAAATCCTCCTGAATTCCTGCGCTTTGGTATTTCACACCGATAATCCGGTTTTTTTATTTTAACCCTGCTGTTCAATTTGATTCTGATAACTCTGACGCAACTACTTACCAGAGGAATTTATGTAATAGTGTCTTGCTCTGTGTCCCATGTCGACCAAGACTGCTTGCTGCTTCTATGCCAGGAGGGCTTCGTGCTTGTAAGTCCAACCTCCAGCAAACAACATGCAAGTCTCATGGTCCGAGACATCCGAGGAATGATCCTTGTCTGTTAAGATTACCGTACCCCGTTGATAAATTAGCTTCTCTTCAGTTGCCGTTAGACCCGCTATCCATGCACTCAGCTGCCGAACGTCCGCAACGCGGGGCTGGAACACTTCCAGAAAGCCCAAGAACACTATCAGTAATTCACGAAGGCAGAAGTTCAAAATGCCATTAACCAGACTTCAACCATGGGTCATCAAGTAGCTGCTTGGCTGAGGCACGCTGCTCAGGAATCCAAGTCAACATGCGCTTGACGAATTTGACAAAAAGCTCGCGTTCTTGGCCCTCAAGCACAATCATCTTGTTCTCGAAAGTGAGAGACTCGTCGGGTATGAGCTGGGGATGTTTAAATTCGCCTGAGAAGGCGTTAGTATGAGTATACTTCTTTTTCTGCGTAGCATACCTTGGTCGTCAAAGTACTTAGACAGAGCTGTTTTATCAGCCCTGGTAACAAGTTCAGGAGGAAGAGGTCCCAGAAGTCGAATCATCTGACCAAACCGGGTCTTGTTGGAAAACTCGGGATGATCATGAATGCATCCACTCAGAAGATTCACATCTCCCAGGAGGTCAAATAACACGAGAGCGAGATTCCAGATATCGGCCGAGTACGTCCAGCCGGCCTTCAGGAGTACTTCGGGAGCGGTATACTCCCGTGGCTGGATATCGTGGTTGTGAGATTTGGTACCATCTGCAGCGAGACCAAAGTCGGTTAGCTTCACATGCTCGACAGTCCCTCGTAGTGGCCCGAAGCTGCTTCGTGATGCATAAATTGGACGGCCGTTGCGTGTAATGCTCGGCGCTGGGTTGGCTGCTTGGCGAAGGGCGTATTCATCAAGGACAGATGAGTTTTCGAAAGGAACCATGAAATGATCTCCTTTAAGGTCTGTGTGGTGTCAGCGATTTGATACTACTGACTATGTTGGTCACTTGCCCGTATGAATGATGCCAGCCTCGGAATGGAGGTAGTCGAGAGATCGAAGAATACTAGGCAAAACGGCTTTGATGATCTGCGGTGGTACTCGTCTTATAAACCCATCCTGCTGTGCCATCATTGAGAGTGGTTGTCGTAAAGGCTCCAGCGCCAAGACAATATGTGCGCCATCTGGACCTTGAACCTCAAATGAGTCGAGCACATCGCGGATAAACTGACGACCTGGATGCGATGTGTTTGCAGCAAGAATTCTTTTAGTTGTCCTGAGTTCTCTGCGTGCAGCGGCTTGTACGGCTAGTGTGTTGTTTGTGATTTTGAGTGCGACATATTGATCTCTTTGCCAAGGAAACCTGGGATGTGTAAGACGTCATTGATTGCATTCCAGGATGAGTGATGAATCTCACCACGATGAGGTTTTCGCGAGCCAGACTGTTGAACCTGTCCCCCAGCCTAGCTTAGAGATAAGCTGATATTTTCCGCGTAACGTTTCGCCTATTCGTGCTGGGTAGTAGCTTTTTGGGTTGTAGTCAAACGTCCTCTCCTCTTCAAAAGGGCGCCAGTCGGGCGAAGTGGAGAGTTTGCACGCTGGTACTGGGTGGTGATTGCTGCGCACAATATCCCGACGCAGGGCAGAGCGGATTAGCGCGTATCTCATCTCTACCCCGGTAATAAAGCCTCGAGCCAGTCGTAAACCCTGATGCCTTCACACTTCACAGGTTGATGGCGTTCTGTCCCCTGGTAACGTGTGGGTGTAGGTGGAGAACCTTGGATTTTCGCAAGGGGCTTAGGGTAGATCAAACACTAGAACTCCGCGGAACTGGGGAAACAAGCAGCAAGTCAAACAACGCAATCACTGTGACAAACTCGCAAAGATCACAAATACGGTTTTTGTGACATGACATGATGAGGAGGCTGGATTCGCTGCTCCGCATTCCATATCGTGAGGGGAGATGACGAAAGTCAGCCCACTTGCGCCAAGAGCTGTGTTTTGTGAAATTCACATAGTTACCTACCGGAATCAGCTTAATTACACAAAGAGTGAATGAATTCAAACACAGGTTGGATAGCTTTTAAAGTGTGATCACTCGCGTGCATCAGGCAGTGTATAATAGATTTTATAAAAGTGCTTGAATTTTTCTTCTGTTAAAATAATAATCTTGAAATAACAGAAGTACAGCGAGGTGTATTGATGATTAACACACAGCATCAGTCCAGGTACGAAGCAAACGTAGGCAGCTATCTAGCCAATTGGAATAAAAAGCATGAGAAATTGTTATATATAGTATAACTATTAACTTCCATGATATGTCAAAACTCTTTCATATTGACAGGTCATGTTAGAAATCTCAGGTACGTACAACCCGGAGCCCCACTTTAACCGCATCCGATAAGCTCCGGGCATCGGGCCAAGTCTCGGACGAATTCTCTCGGTCTTCGGTATAAGTCTTATCCAGAACAAAGGCCTCAGTAAGACATCCAAGACGATCTGTAACAAACACCATATAAGAAACAATTTCATGAGCTGAATTCTTCCAGCAACAGCAGACCTCTAAAATCATGCATGACTCAACCTCCAAAGCCATTACCGACCTCGCCAATGGCAGCAAGGCTGGCACTCTTCACAATGGCCACGCCTCTGCCAAACCTTGTGCGCAGCCTCTGGCCACTGTCCTATCTGAGCTCTTTGACGATAACATCACAGCAAAGATTCTTCACGCCGCAGAGACAGGACTAGTAAACAACGTGAGAATACTCTACCGCTTACATTCACATGCGGCTTACACAGACCAGAACCCCCCCCTCGCTTATCCCGAATATGTGCCCCAAACTGGACCCGAGACTGGCAACTATGTTCTTCGTGAGAAGAGCTTTTGGACCTGCGGTTTCTTCCCCGGCTCTATCTACTCGATAATCGAGCGCCTGGTCAGATTTCCCCAGGCCTCAGCCGGAGAAGCAAACAAGCAACAACTCCTCAAGCAGTTGAAGACCCTTGGACATGCTTGGTCTGATCCGCTACACGAGTATGCAAAGAGAACAGATACTCACGACATGTCTTTCATGATTCAGCCGTCGATGAGAGTACGCTGGGAGGTTCTTCATGATATGTCGGCTCTCGACTCTATCGTTACTGCTGCACGCTCTCTCTACACCAGATACAACGGTACCGTCGGTGCTATCCGTTCCTGGGATATTCTATCGCAAGATGGTGTCGACATATCTAGTATGACGGAGGACTTTCTAGTCATTATTGACTCTATGGTCAATCTCGATCTGCTATACTACGCAGCAGCACAAACAGGTCAAACAGAACTAGCGGACGCAGCGACAACCCACGCCAAGAGTTTGATTAAGGCTCTGTTACGAAAGGAGACCGAAGCGCCAATCGGTCGCACTATGTACAGCACAACACATGTCGTGAACTTTGACCCCAGAGATGGATCTATTAAGGAGAAACGAACCGGCCAGGGCTATGCGGCATCTTCGACCTGGGCTCGCGGTCAGGCCTGGGGCATATTTGGATACTCACAAACCTACAACTGGACCAAAGACCCCGAGTTTCTTGACGCAGCCATCGGATTGGCAGAATATTTCATCTTTAGGTTGCTCAACTCACCAGATTGCGTCGAGGTTCCCGTGCCTGGACAGAACCGTACCAAGGGGCGCTATGTGCCGTTATGGGACTTTGATGCACCTGTAGACACTTCAGCGCCCTTGAGAGACTCCTCTGCAGGTATAATCGCAGCGAACGGCATGCTCGTTCTATCACAGGCGCTTGCGGGACGAGGATCAGACGACCTCAGCCAGAGGTACCGATCTATGGCTATGCGCATTGTTCAAGACACGCTTGAGTTTTCACTGGCGAGAGAGAAATCGAAGGTATCACTGAAAAGTGACGGCTCTTTCGTGAGCCAGGACGTGGACCCGAGTGCTCATTTTGAGGCCATCCTGAAAAACGCTACGGCCAACCATAACGCAAAGGACTACAAGAGATACTGGGATCATGGACTTGTTTATGCGGATTACTATCTCATTGAGTTTGGAAATAGATTGCTAAAGATGGGACTTGTCTGAATGGGTAGGTAAGAGTCTGCTTATAATCACGATATCAACCTAATGACCAGTTCATTGTAAAAGGGGGTGCTTGATCGTCGATGGTCTGAGCTGTGAACATCATGTCGTCGAAACTGATAACGCGATCCATCTGCATAAAATCCTGATCCATTAGAACAGTCGAGATTGCTGACAACTCGTCAGGTGATTGGTGCCCAAGGGATTGGTTCGTGGGAGATATTTGAGGGAGAGTATTGAATTGAGTGTTTGGTAGTGGCGCTTGGGCAAGACCAGTCATTAACTGGGGATTTTGGGACCCAACTTGAACTGATGCTTGCAGAGGCATTGAAAATGTTTCGCTAGTATTCGCATCACCTGGTAGATTCGTATTCTGTCCTTCAGCGGAAGCCTGCTTGAGGAAGCCAGCGGTCGAGTACCCAACAACATCCGGAGAATAATCCGGATTTAACTCGCACTTCTGATGGAGATCACGAAGCTGAGCACTGTATCTCCCAGCGAGGGAAGTCTTCGACTTTGACTTGGAAATAGGCCCAGCCCAGCGTTTGCAAAACTCGTCAAGGCACCCAACCAAGATCCAGAATTCAGACGCCAGCTCAGTTTTGTAATATCTCCAGTGTACTAATATGATGTTAGACATAGCCAAAACGAGTCTAGTTTAATTACACACCAAGAAGCGCACGAGCGCTGACAAAAACGCAGAAAGAGAACTGGCTATTCACTGGGCTGGTCTCGGAAGTGTACTTGAGATACTTCTGGGTGATGGTGGCTGTTTCTGCTGCAGCGATTTGGCAGGTCTCGGCGCTATGAGCGCTGGGCATCCTGACAATACTCGTCCACTGAGGCGCTGGGTATGCTATTTGCTGGTGTAGTAGGATCATAGAGGTGTTATGCGTGATGTGGGCAAGCGTAAGGTTCGGATCCATGTTGATGATTGTCGGTCTTCGAGAAATGTTGGAGTCCTTCCATTTCTGCGGCAAAAACATCTTCCAACTAACAACCACGTTAGAATACATAGATCTACAGCGGATCTCGGAAACTCACTGAACAAGACGCAGATCCAGCTCCTTGAACCTAGTAAGCCAGTTGCCGACCTCCTGCCGATCCTCAAAGTTAATCCTCTGTTGAAGGAAGTAAGTCGTGACACGACTTAATGACTCGGTTGCTTCTATGCAGTAGGCAAAGGCGCCTACAGTAGTCATGTCTACTGTATCAGGTCTCTTGGAAGCTGTTGTATTGGCCGAGGGCGTTTCAGGAGGCGCATCAGTGGTTTGCTCGGGACTTGGGTAGTGTGCTGGGAGGAAGACAATGGAGTTGCCCATCTTTGCTGCGGAGCGATCCCAGATGCCAAAGTAGGGCGTCAAGACGGTCTCTTCTTTATGCCAAAGCCCTCCATCGGCGGGTAATCTTCGTCGAACATCGTCGGATGTCAAGCTAGTGTTCCATCTATGCATGTTAGATCACTCATCGAAGACGGCGTGTTGAATGCATACCCAGTCATAACAGAGCACAGTCTAAATTGAAGTCAGTGAGAGAGACCGAGAGCGAGTTGGCACTGAAATACCTGTCAAGATTGAAGATGCTCCAAAAGACTCTTCTTCGCTCCTCGTCTTGGGTCCAATTCTTAGATGGTGGCAACGAAGTCAACGGCTTCAAAAGGGGTCCTTGTTGTCGGTCATCGACCTCGACGCTGAGCTGCAAATACTCTACAGTTCTTGTAAGTGAACCAATAATAGGCCAAGCCCTCGACATGTCTCCGTTGCCCATCTTGACGACATTGTTAGTTCTGTGATCTCGACTGGAGACAAAGGTGATCTTACATCGGTGAAAGCGATTATGCTCAACGCTTGCAAGTTCTCGACCGACATGCCGTCCATTGCGGATAGTAAGACGATGCTTCTAGATCTTGAGATCCAAGTCTCGATTTCTCGATCAGAAAGTCTGTGACTATCACCGTCGGCGAAACGTATAGCGGCCACGACGATGGCATGCAAGAGCACGGCCAGGCAAGGTAGCTGCTCATGATTATAGAAGCGGCTTCTGAAGCGAGTTTCATGTAGGATGGGTATCCATGGCTGCACGAAACTGAAATACGCGTCGATAATCTCCTCGAGAAGCTCTGGTGGCGGTAGCTGTGTCGATGTGCCTCCCAGTTCGCCAAGCTGACTGGCCAGCTCTATGTTCGGATTTCCGCAGCTGTCCACCCTTCTTCTTTTCCGCGGCTGATGGTGTGCATCGTTTGGAGAAGACAGGGATGCCGATCCTGGTGTTGCATGCTGAGGTTGAACAGGAGAAGTGCGGGTGGCTGGTAATGGCAATGGCGCTGTTGAATGTGAGACCAAGCCTCGCAATTCTTGGATGAGACTAGAGAAAGCCCCGATGATTTTTGATGATTCTGATGATAGGCCTTGGTTATTGTGCGGAGCATTGTCGTACACCGTATTCTCAAGAGCCTCTGTGTTGGATCAGTAAAAGAGTTACAACGTTGCCGCCATCAACATACCAACTCTGCGATTCAGGGACTCTACCACGCCAGGTTTCATACCCGGCTTGTTCTTCTTTGCATCGTAAACACAGGGCGCGTCTAGACGTTTCAGCATCAACACCACACGACGCGTATAGTACCTCGGTAGATGTTCTTGACTCACCTAGTCTTTGGCAGTGACTGCATATTGGCTTGTCCCTTGAACATCGGAGTTTCCGCCGACGACATCCTTGACATGAGGGAATGTCAGCGTCCAAGATAGCCGAGTCGGGTCCAGGCCCGGTCTTGGGTGATTGCGTGTTTGGCTGTTCCATCTGGTAAGTCTATCGCCTCGAGAATTCGCCCGCTGCCCGATGAGATACATATTATTGAGTAGAAAACCTGGAGAAGCGGAGTGTCTTGTTTTTGGTTCCACTGTCGATCATGGCCAAATACAAGTTTGTCATCGTTTCCCCATGGGGACGAAGTTCCAAGCGAGCCAATAGCTTCGAATTCTTATCAGGTGATAGCCTCGGGGTTGATTTATCCGGGAGCCCGAGGCGTGACTGTAAATCGGTAAACCGTCGTTTCAGCAAAGAAAGCTAACATGTGTCCTATAGAAAAATAGCAACACTCCGAATTGCTATCAGTTAACCTTACCACATTGCTTCACGACCTGCCTCACTTATGACCCAAAATGCCACTGCTACAAGGGTTCTCAGACAATCCTTTCGAAAGCCGACATGACTTTATCGAAGCTATCATCGCCCTCCTTGATCCGCTAACTCAGTATTTCTCACCTAACAAATCCCGAATCCGCATCCCAGTCGCGACAGGCGCACATTTTGACGAAGCGGCTGCTCAGCTTGAGGGTTTCGCTCGGCCGCTCTGGGCTATCGCGCCGCTGCTTTATGGCTATGAGTCCATCACAAACAAAGACCTAGCCGCTCGCGTCGACAGGCTAGTTCAGCCATGGATTGAAGGGCTAGTCGCAGGAACAGATCCTCAAAATCCTGAGTATTGGGGTCCCATGAACGATATGGACCAGAGGATGGTGGAAGCTGAGATGATTGCATTCGCCCTTCTCGCTGCCCCAGGCAGATTCTATGAACCGCTTAGTACCGACCAAAAGAACAACGTACGGGCTTGGCTGAGCTCCATTAATGGCAAAAAGATGCCCCCAACAAATTGGCGCTGGTTCCGGATCTTTTGCAACCTTGCCCTAGTAAAGGTCTGCCAGGTACCTTTGTCTCAAGTCCAAGACGAGATGAATGCCGATCTGGAGATACTGGACAGCTTTTACATCTGCCGTGGCTGGTCAGGAGACGGTCCGTGGCAAACTGCCGAGCAAGCCCGGCAGGAAGAAGTTCAGGTTCTCGAAACTGGGCGGCGAGATGCCATCGGTGTAGGGCGCCAAGCCGACTATTACTCCGGAAGCTTCGCTATTCAGTTCAGTCAGCTTCTCTACTCAAGATTTGCCAACGATATAGATAAGCCAAGGTGTGACATTTATCGAAAGCGCGCCCGCGACTTTGGTGCCGATATTTGGAGATACTTTGACTCTAATGGTATGTTACCTGGCATTTCCAAGTCCACTGAGCGGCTAATATCAAGAAGGCGCTTGCATCCCCTTTGGCCGGTCTCTCACCTATCGTTTTGCATGCGGAGGGTTCTTTGCTGCCTTAGCATTCGCGAAGGTTCCCGATATGCCGGAGCCGCTTGACTCACCTGGAGCTATTAAAGGATTTCTTGTACGACATCTGAGATGGTGGGCAAAAAATTCGGCCGATATCTTCTCTGTTGGTGGCACTCTGAACATCGGCTGGTTATACCCGTACGTTAACCCCCTGATTCACTTTGCGAGCATGACTGACAGCAATGTAGAAACATGTACATGGCTGAAGACTACAACTCTCCGCAGTCAGTTTACTGGTGTCTAAAAACGCTCCTCACCGTTGGATTGGGTGGTGACGACGAGTTCTGGACTTCAGAAACCTTGCCATACCACGCCGTCGATCCGCCAATACAAATAGTCCAAGGGCCACAGCAGGTTTTATGCAACCACCCACTCGGAAACCATCATTTTATGCTCTCTCCCGGCCAGTTTGTCGCTTGGCCTATGAAAGCCAACCAGGCCAAGTACTGCAAGTTTGCCTACTCGTCAGCTTTCGGCTTCTCCGTGCCCACAGGGCCACTCATCCAACAGATTGCGCCGGACAATCAATTGGCACTGAGTAGGGACGGAAGAGAAACTTGGGCTGTTAAATGGAAGTGCGAAGAAGTCAAGTTTGATTACGTGACAGTAAGGACCGAGAACGGCAACGAAACCAAAGCTTCTGTTGCACGAGTCAGATGGTACCCCTGGGGAGATCGAGCCGTGTCTGTTGATACAATCTTGATCCCACCAACCGATAGCTGGCCTGATTGGCATATACGCGTTCATCATATTACTTGCAACCAGGAAATACCCTCCCTACACACTGTTGAGGGTGGGTTTGCCATCCATGGCCGCAAGGAAGCTGATGGCATGAATTTACCCACCGCGGATATTCCCGACAACGTTGTACCCGGTCATTTCGAAGGTATTTCCTCATATGAAAACTCGACAGTTATTTCGTCAAAAGACGGACTTAGTGGAATCGTTGCGGACGCTCTTCTAAATCAAGAAAAGACCCAAGTGTCCAGTTACGCACTGAAGCCAGACTCAAACACAAACCTTATCCGACAAAGAACGCTTATACCGGCGGTGGCTGTGAGCATGCCAAAGGAGCTTCCTGAAGGCACTGAGATTGTTCTCAAGACTTCTGTCTTTGCCGTTTTAACAAATGTTAACAAGGAATCTGAGAGTAAACGAGGCTCATTGAGAGAGAGATGGTTAGAATATCCATCTATCGACCCAGAAAGCCTCAAAACAGGTATCTCAAGATGCGTGAGGCGTTGAATAAACTAAGTTTCTCGTTTTCTATACTTCTGTTATTAGCTCTTAAGCTTCGTCAGGACGGAGAATTTCTTTTATTATATGTTCACAAATGCACAATAGGATCCGTCTTGTCGAAATGCAAATCTAGAATAAATATACATGATGCTAGTCCGTATAATACAAGCCATGTCAAGTCATCTGCTTGATCTCCGACACAAATTACATTCAAAATGTTCAAGTAGAGCTTTGAACACCATTGTACCTTAGGCATGTGTTCGTGGCTTAGACAATATGCTGGGTCGCGGTGATTACCGCTCCATAAACCCTACTTTACACTTGATCTATGAGCGTGTCTAGTCTTTGCATTTGTCAAAATCCTGACTTCATATGGCATGACAAGTGTCAGAGTAAAAACGACAATCTTGCCTGATCAACTCCCTCCCATAGAAACTTACCAGAGAATTGCTGAACTCCTAGCAAGGGATGTTTGTTTACGTCAAACCAGACTTAATTACATCCTTCTTCACATCTCCATTTCAGTGTTGTCGATTCCAAGGGTCGGTTCTCGACTCTGGGGAAGGACAAACATTCGACCGTTTCTTATACCTAAGTGTTGAGTTGGTGCCACACCAATATCCATGTTCAGCGCTTCAAGGCCGTTCGTTAAAGAGACACAAACGCAACCACACTGGAGGCCCCGAGATAATATCGTCGTTTTACCATGCTGGAGCTCGCCACAGTTGGGAACTGCTATTAGTTTTGCTCGCTACTCACCCATGAGTGTTCAAATGCTGGTACAAGAATATATGCTTACCTAAGCCTGGTAGACAACCATGACTCTCGCAGATATATTGACGCAATCAGACAAGCCTCCATTGTGTATATCATGGATGGATTTTCCGGTATGGTCAAGTACTCTGTCAACAAGAGAGACTCTGGTTCTGTCTCCGGTACTACAAGCGAGGTTGCGGTGGCTGCTTGGAGGCAAAAGCTCAATTCGTTGTATTCATCAGTTTTGGCTTGGATAAACGTCGGCAATGACAATCCTTTTACTCGATACCTGGATCGCGTTTCTTTCAAAATCGCTATTGGTATCCAATGATGCCGCAAAAACTACCGAATATCGCAGAAGTTAACGAACTCGTTGTCTTTGGTGATATTTCCCATGTCGTGAAAGAAACTGGCTTAACCTTTAGTCTCATGAAAAGCAGAATGAATCTTGTAGGCCGGAGACGGCTTATCAACGTTGAACTCGGGAGCGAGGCGTGACTTGATGGAGGTCGAGCGATCTATTCCCAGATGCATCGAAACAAAAAACAGATGTTGGAGAGAAGATTTCGTCAAACTATTGTGGCTGGTTTATCAAAAGAAGGAGAAAACCTCCCCAACGCGTTTGGCCAACTCTCTCACGAATACATACAACTGCCTGGAGGCGTAACTGGCCTCCCTTGTTATTATGCCAACTCAGGAAAGGGATCTGCTAGTTATAGACAAAATTGACTCGCAAAATAAATTAAGTGCCATGATCTAATTAGCCATACCTATGTGGGCTTCTAACATGCGTTTTTCTGTGGTTGAGAATGGTAAGGTGGCATTGGTTCCCAATTGTATGAGACAAGACGATATGATATTATCTTTGCTGTTTCTGACTCAAAAGTGCCACTTGCTTTTAGGCAAGTTCCTCCCAGGGTTGATAGGTATCACATGGTTCTTGGGAACGTTTTTTGCTGAAGAACTGATGGATGGAAAATTTATGAAGGGCCATGTGAATGATCAAATGTTCAAAGACTTTCCCTTATATCTAGTTGTTATCAAGCGCGCGTGGGCCAAGTTCCACGTCGACGATTAGCTTTATGAACACTATAGGCTCGACTACCTAGGTGCCTGTCAATTTTATCTTTTCATGAATATAGACCCACTAATGGAGTCCGAAGGCATAATCCGAGGGCATAGTCCGAAGGATGCTGCTATATTAAACGTATTCCTGGGCTGAGTAAGACGAATGCTGGTCACCGACTAAAGAAAACCAATAGCAGCCCGCCAGCGAGGACATGAAGGATCAGTGCTGGGTCGCACAAGCCCACAAATATGGTGCATAGTCTATGCACAACAGTCCAGACTGCTTACGCCCCGCCTGAAATATCCGCACAAGATATAAGCGGTAAGCCTGTGCCTCGATGTATTATGGGCCCTGGTTGAATAATTCTGACACTAACTAGAAGGGTAGGAAAAAAACACCGGACCCAGTGTCACTCGTGAAGGCGTTACTAAGTCTTGTGCTTTTTTGTCCTGCGCAGTCCTGATAATACAGCTGGGACAGGGCATCCATGCTCGCATCCCTCAATAATACTTTTGTCAGAAGAGCACAGCCCACGGTGCTATGATATGGTAGGAGGAAATGCTCCAGAGTCGTACAAAAGAAGGTATAAGAACAACCATTCCCATCCTCAGAATCTCGTTCTCTTCATCCCTATAACATTTCATAACCCAGAGACAACTAGTCATTGAAAAATCTCTCTATCCTCATATCTCTCCCCCTTCAAAGCCGATTTCTACTATCAAATACCGGCAAAATGGTCAACTTCATTGCTCCTCTCACTCTCCTCCTCGCAGCCGCCAATTCGGCTCTTGCTGTTCCTCATACCCTCGAAAAACGTGCTGTGACCTGCAGGGACGACTTGTCACCGGACACACTGGCTAATGTATGGTCTAAACACTCTTCAACACAATTCTAATAACATGACTAACCCTGTGATAGGTCAAGGAAGCTGCTGAGTGCATCAACTACCTTGCCAGTCTTGGTAGCCAGAAATGCACAGCTGGTGTCTCCGGCACATCCTTTTGCAGGCGTGGCAACACCCAGATCACTGGGTTGGCCACCGGTCTTCTCAGTCATCAAACTTCGACCTCAACTTGGTAAGTCTAAAGCATGATGCTTTTGCTTTAAATTCAACCAGAAGTTATTACTAACTTTCTTAACAGCCAAGAGGTTGCTCGGGGTGCAGGACTTATCATGGACAAGTGTTCTCGGGGTGATGGAAAGGTGCGAGGCGCGAACTATGCTTGGGGTAATGGCCATCTTTTGGTCGACATCCGTACTGTCAAATGATTGGCTGATGGCTGAACCGGGTGGGAGACTTATAGTAAAACTTTCGACGAAGTAACACAAGTGGCACCTCAGGGTTGTGGTTTGATCGCTGGCAGTTTATGAACAGGGGATTTTGAAAAGCTTAGCTTGTATACATAGTGCTCTCAAACGAATGAGCACAGCACACTTACACGGACTACAATCATGATGCGTGTCTTTTTGTCAGCGAAACATGTTGCAACTCGACTCTTATTGAAGATCTGAGCCACCTGACGCCAGGACACACCATTCCAAGTAACATATACAACTTTAGCACGTACAATCACGATAACTTCTGCCGTATGAAAAGAAAGGACAAGTTAGTACAGAGGCGGAGTTATCAACCCCGGATCCAGACTTCCAGAAATAGTGGGACCAGCCTCGATTGTCTTAGATCGTCGGGGAATTTGTTTCCCGCCTCTTGACAAATGACTCATTTTCAGGCAATCTTTGACGACATCATTACCAGACAGTTGACCTACATTGCAGACAGAATTAATTTCTCAAAAGACCCAGGCTTGTCAGTTAAAACATCAGTTAGTTTCGACATCCACACATTTCCGCTATGCCATCAGCAACCCGTCAAGATCAAATCGTCCTGATACCTTGGGACCCCCACTCCCCAGAGCACGTCGAAAGACTTTTTGAACAGCGTGTGCAATGTGGCTGGGACAAATGGATGGTCGAGCAATGGAAGGAGCAGCAAGCTTCAGGAAACAAATCCATATTCTGGATTGCAAGTCGCTCACAGGACCGTGTAACTCAAAATCGCACGCTAATCTCATCAGACTTTACGAGCCGATGATCTTGAAACTCAAGAGACTCTTCAACCCCACTTCGATATGTTCCCCAAGGTATGACGCAGATTTGAAGATATATGTCCCAGTGACTAACCTTTCTTAAAGGACAAGTCTCCTATAGTCGATACAGCCACAAGTCTCAGAGCAAAGCCTCGCTCACCTACCCACAGCAAGATCTACCCTGTCGGCCACATCTCACTAGATGACAGCAACAAGAAAGTCGAGCCCCTCAACCTCGACCTACCAGATGAGGGCGTCTACTGGATCAAGACTTTCTACGTATCAAAGGCATTGCGCAGCAAAGGCATTGGAAGAGCAGCAATGGACATCATGGAAGCAATGGCCATCAATGAGCCATTGTGTGCCAAGACACTGGCGCTTGATACTTCCGAAAAGAACTTTCAAAAGAAGTTATACGGAAAGGAATTAGGTGTAAGTTCGAAACCAGTGTTGCTGCACTTTCTCAGCTGACATTGTCAATAGACAACGAACCAGGAGTGGTACGAACGTCGCGGCTACACTTTGATTCATACGGAACTCGGTTATTATACCGACCCTACAGGCGAGACGTCTCCAGTAGATGCTGTGTTTCTACGAAGAGATATCGCATAGCCAGGGGCCTCTGATCTAGATGCGAATCATGACGTGTTTGAAATTCCTGTTTGATTATTTTGTCAAGAGAATCTCCAGTAAAACTTATAATAAAAGAAACAAAGCGCTAGATGCTGCCTGATGGTCTTTTACTCCCCACTCGCCGTATATCCTGATACCGTCGAAGTCCTCATTGTAGTTGGTGGGTGATGCGGCTGCATTTGGCAACCTTTTTTATACTTGCACCTAGATAGCCCTGCACTGAGATATAGAATTTCTCTCGAGAACCTAATTCTGTTCCCTCTCATTTGACCATCCTTGTGACCAATTATATTGATTTTGGTCACAGCCTTCTATTTCGGCTGCACAGGTATGATTTGCAAGAGATTACGATCGATGAATGTTGCCAGAGTTGAATCTTGGACCTAATAAATGACCGCCGACAGCAAGGAAAACGAGCATGTCTCACTTTGGTAAAAGGTTGCTGCTTATCAGGGATGTGAGACTGAAATGCTGTTACAAATTTGAGCCCAAATCAAAACAGATCCACTTCTTTAGCAGAATGAGATAAAAAGTATGTGGATGGCAAAGAGTCTCGGCATACTCTTTCTAGATCTATAGACGCGACGTTCTGCTGGTAAGAGACTCAAAGAACTATATACAACTCACCCCCCCCCCATTCTGCAAGTCGTCCAGAATCCGTTTAATGCACTGCATCAGCTCGTCTTGGTATACCTGTTCTTTGACGATGAGTGGGTTTCTAGGGTGGGACGACTTTTCCAGATAAGCGTTCTCATCAGGTACCAGGCGTCCATTTTTTTAGAAAATAGGCTGTAAATGAATAAAACGATAAACTATTTGAGAAGAAGTTTCAGCTTGCCCTTCTAACAGAAAGATTGTGAGGCTCTGACTGGCCTCAAAATTGTTGCCAGGAACCATGCTACGTATGGAGTCTAGGTCCAAGGCAGAAATATCACCAGGCAATATAGAGACCTGGATCTCCGAAATCAATGCGCTGACAGCCAAAATCAGCAAGTTCATGCCAAAAGTGGTCATGTTCGACTCGGCAGGAGGTTGACCTATCATCAGCCCATTGACTGATGTCAGGAAGCAGCTCGGTGGATCTTGCGCGGGGAGTGCAGCCCACAGTGAGGCGGAACAGACGGCCCAACAGGGAAATGAAACCCCAGTATCTGTTGGGTAGAGGAATGGCTTGCTACCGCACAGGATCGACTGGTAGCAATCAACCGCGTAGACGCCTCAGAGAACTCGTTTCCTCAACTCTTTTTGGATCCAGGATTGCCACGAATGCGCAATTCGCGTCGCTCGTGTGCATTCCCTGTGAATCTTGAGGGGCCCTTCGCGTCGTATTGCAACGACAAGGAGAGGGTGCAAAAGTCGAGCCGCAGCCCTCTCAGCACTTGTACCGTTGGCCGAGGTGGCAAATTGCGGCAAGACCTGCGCCTAAGTTCTTCAAAGGTCATGACGCCCGGATGCAGCATCTGGCGAGTAGTGTTGGAAGTGATCTATAAATGAGTTTGGCGTCTGATACGAAGGAGCAGTCTTAACTTCTGGAAACCAAACCAGTTTATATTTGCGTAGCTGATAGTTCTACCTGAGCTAGTAATGACAGAAACCCGCTGATGGTCGGCCGAGCTTAAACTTCGATGAAGAACTCCATACATCGACCAAAAGCTACCAAAAGCTACCAAAACCAGAGTAAACTCTACAGCAGTTTCCATAGCCCAGATATCATCCACGCCTACCCGCACTATAAGCAACGTCAGCATGCTGAAAGTAATCACACCTATTCCGGTACCAGGGATCAACTCACGGCAGTGCATGCGATGCAGGCGTAGGGATCTCCTGCCGCATTTGCGTCACATTCGGCGCACTTCAGGTCTAATGTCAGCACTCCATAACTACGCGACTTCTCAGGACCACAGCCACAGAGTTGGAATATAACTTACAACGCCATCGCAAATACCTCGAGCTTGGAGTAGTTCCTTTATTTGCGTGTCTGCAAGTGGAATTGCGAGGCCCAGGCCAGTAAGAGCACCCAGAAGAATGAAAGCTGTAAACTTCATGGTGACGAGAAAGGTGTATATAAGTTTTGTAAAGTAGTGTGTTTATTATAATAGAATATTGAGTATCGGTGATAAGATGAGGATGTAGATTGCTGTAAAACAAAACATTACATGGAGAGAGACTTGGGGTATTTATAATTTCTCAAGTCAAATAGCATTCCTATCTAACTTGTATCTCTTTGAGTTTCAGAGGGCTTGTCAGTCTAAGACGTTAAAGCGCTGGCCAATTACAGAGTTGATAACCTTGATTCATGGGATTCTCTTTGGGTGCCAAGACTGGTAGATCCTGCGACTAGCGACCCCAAACCAGTCCGGTAATACATGATTAGCGCTACATCTTCTCGCCAGCTAGCGGTCATATATTTCATAAGTATCCCTTGATGAGCCATCTACAAGTAGACACCTTAGACTTAGTATAGCTCCTATCCGGAGGAAGTTATCGTGGGGGCCCCACCAGTCTTGGCACCTCAAAGAGATAGATAACAAACTTAAATGAGATCTACAAGTCTTCTGACATTTATACCTGCCCAACATGAAACGTCGAAATGCGGGGAAAGTGGAGGACTTTACCCCATGTTGGTTATCGCTGAGATCGAGCTGTGCCGAGGTCCCGAACTAAACTGCCATCTTCTGGAACTGGCCCAGGTATAACAGCGGCTAAATAGCGGCGATACGATAGTGGCTCAGTAGTGTCACACTAGAATATACTAGAATGCCACTACGAGCAGTCTGCGTAGTACCAGCCAGTGCAACGAGGAAGAATAAGGTCACTTTAGTTCAGTTTCAACTTCCAGGCTGTTTAGTGATGCGAGGTGTTATTCGCTTCGGCATTTGCTTTCCCTCCACAGTCGTTTAGCGCTGTCTGTCAGAGGTGTCGAGCAGGCATACACCATGTTCTGGGAGCTCATCTCTTGAGTGGTTGATATGAATGAGGTGACGATCGACATGACTTACGGTATCACCCCTGAGTCTTGTACGTTACACTCGTCTCTGACCTGGTAAAAGACCACATTACACTTTCGACGGCGTCGTTGGTTTGCATAAACGGGCCGTGACGTCTCCATGGCCAATGCGACCAAAAGGTTCCCTCATTTAACGTCTTCGCTTTGATAGGGCAGCATTACGTCAACTCTGCTGATGGGATGAAACAGACGACAATCAGCGAAGCGAAGTTGTGAAAAGGCCGAGTCATGCTTAGATAGGGACGAATTCCGTGACCCTATCATATCCACGTTCCTAAACTTCAAATACAACCCGATTCTTCCTCGTGGCCGGATACGAATAAGCAACGAAGGTTTGCCTCAGATCTGCTGCTGAATGCGTCACCAGGAAAGTGAAAAATAGTGTCTTAGCTTACAGCCGATCTCTATCAAACCACGACTTTATGCCGCACCAGTTAAATGAAAACAGAATTAAACTTTATGACTAAAAGTATAATCAATAGATCTTTTGTCTTTCTAGCATCAAATTTCGCTCATGCTTAAGACACTGGACTTACAAGATTTCCAGGCCATAACGGGGCCATTTGCTTGTCTCAGAAGATAGGCAGTAAACTTTTGTAGCAAACTTGAATTTCCCTTCATATTCAATAAGTTCTTTATTATCTAATCATTCGACATCAAACTTACTCGTCAGCAGAGCGATAAGAAATAACGAGACTAAGTAGTAGAGTTCCTAAGATAACCAAGGGTCAACCAGGACTGAACAAGTTTCAAATTGTGTTCCTACCACTAGACTATCCTCGTAAAAGCAGGCTAAGTTCCAGTTTTCAGACCACTCAGAGCTCCAAAGTTTCTACACTATGTCTCTATTGATCTTCCATCTGCCGGCTAGGTTCGGGACACAAGGTTACAGCCTACGGCAGAGAAGTGGCCTTGAATTCCCGCAATCATGGTAGTTTGCATAGTAGATAGTATGGATAGAGCACCACTTGACATGCTGACCAGACGATCTCGGCACAAATCAGCCGCCCATCCACCCTCTTTATCGCCCGGCTTGCTAGCAAAATCTTCAAAGGAACTGGCTTTGGTCGTAATCGCATCGGGCTACTGTTACATGGCCTATCACAAAGTTTACACGTTTCCCATCCCACCTGACAAGAGAAGGGTTCTAGAAATTGCCGTCTGATCCATAGGGACAGGTCCTATGCAGTCATCGCTTTGGACTGCAAAGATTGCGAGTTATCCCAATGAGGGGAATTGCGCCGTCAATCATTAAAGTCTATTAGTAGCTGGAATGGGATTCGGGAAGATAGAGAGGTTATAGATAAGGGACACACGTGAAACCATACGACGGGCTGGGCAGCGCCTGATGGGCAACCTCTCTTTCTTTTGGGCGGAAAATTAGTACAGGATGAGTCTGAATAGGCACCTATCCTATGGGTGGTGAAAGCTACAATCAAGTTTACAATAGCAATTGGAAATATTAAGCTGGGATGGGAAACTGGGAGCAAGAACACAACATGAAAGATTAACATAACCACTGATAACGACACTAGATAGCCTCAAGTGGGTGGGCAGACCAGGTCACTGCGGGGAACTTGTAAAAGGCTTAGTATACCGTATGTTCGGCCCGGATCAACTCTCGGCGCATAATATTGCACCACGGTTGTTATGTTTAATCTCCCAGCTGAGATAACAGCCCCCGTCCTTAGGGAGATCCCATCGGGAGATCTTCTTACCGTTCAACAAACATGCAGAGACATCTGGAATAAAATTAGTGCTTTGTTCGTCCGATGTTATTTCACAAGCGAATATAGGTAGTTAAAAGGGTGTGAGAGTAGCTTTATATTCGAAGTCTTATCAAGCCTTATGCTTGCCCTAATTCCGTCGAATTTGTGACGCAGCTTTTATAGAATCCATGACCTAACTTTGCTAGAAGTCACTTGGACCACCCCCCTCCGAAGTGAACCAGACAACTTCGAACCCCAGGATGATCGAAGGATCAAGAAATATAAAATAGGGCATTTTATGGTAGCCTGCATTTCCAATATAGAATGTGTCGGATTTGGAGACAATAACCTGGTGGATGTCCGTCCTGGCTTTGATCTGCTCTTTAGCAGCTGGTTTTGTTGTTATTGTAGTCTGGACAGAGGGGGCTGACAAGACGCCACCTGAGAAATCTGCAGTTTAAATCTTATAGACTGATTAAGAAGTCAAATAATGAAAGTATAATGGCACTAGCATGTCGTATAAGTGGCTCGTAGAACTGGTCTTTAGATGTAGCTTAGATTTCAATAAACTAAGCCTACTAAGTCTGATAATGCTTAGACATGGTCCCTTTCTTAATTATCAAATTCAACTTTCAACGTACTCGCCACCCTATTTTCACTAATTCCTACCCTCCATGATTAAGCTTGAATTGACCTGTCTTAATCAATTGCAAGGTATCGTTAACTAAAATCATGTAACTCACAGCTTGAGAATTTAGAAATTTCAAAAGTCCGTCAGAATCATCGTCTTCGCCCTCGATTGCCAAAGATGGGCCCAGTCTAGTGTAAAATGGCCATTCGAATGAAGACGGATAGAAGCCAGCATATTCCCAATCTATGATAGCGTTTATATTCAAGGTATGGGGGTTGACAATCATATTATATGATGATAAATCGTTGTGGCAAAAGACATACTCATCGTGCTCGGACGGACGAAGGGCCCAATGGTCCTTGGCTGTGCGTCGCAACACACGATGAGGGGGAATGACAATACCAGAAGGCCCACCAAGGTGACTCGATCTCAGGGTTGCAAGTGTAGCGAGATGGCGTTCGAGTTCCTTGCGCACAATGGCTTTGCCTTCACCAGAGAGATCCGACATGTTAATGCCGTCGATATATTCCGTTATCAGATAGTAAGCTTCGTCATCCTCAAAGTCGCAGTATACCTTGGGGACCGGAATGTTGGTTTTGGAGTGAATGAACTTTAGGGACTCGGCCTCATTCATGAGTCGTTCCTTGTTCAATCGAGGGATATGAAGTCCCGCGATATCCAACGCGAAACTCTCGAGGTCGCAGAGTTCTCTTTATAAAAGCATTACCGCGGCGGTAATACTCTCTCTCGAAAGTAGTGGCGAAGCATCCTGGATCTTGGGAGTCTTTGTTTGCGTCCATTCTGTCGTCGGAAAATACTGATGATGCAGGAGTGAGATTCACGCCATGTCAAAATTTCCGTTATTGTAGTATTACCTCAGCAAGCCCAGCCACCCAAGGTTGCGTTACGTGATGCACCTACAGTTGGTTACAGGCAATCCATGCATTCCCAGCCCTAAACTACATTTTCTACGGTTAATTGACTTCACCGACTCGCATCATCTGCATAATATAACGACTGTGCTACGACCTTCTATAAGTCTAGTACGTGACACAAATCTCTGCGTCTCTCTCGCGAATTCGCGTCTGTTTCACCTTATTCCTAACGTGCGCCCACAGAACAAGGCCAAGAGACTTTAAACAACTTGTCACCATATAATGTTCGCGAGCCAGTCTCTTCGTTTATCTCGCCCGTCCCTTAGTACTGCTCGCTCTTTAATATTCCGTTCCGCCATGGTCTCAGCGAAATCCTCAAACGTTTCGACCTTATCGCAGCCGCGTGATTTCCCATCGAGTGGTTTCGAAGTAATAGACCCATCTCAGCGAGTTGAAGAGGAAAAACTACCTTTTTATAAGCAAGAGGACTATTACCCTATGCGGATTGGCGAGGTCCTTCAAGGCCGCTATCAGGTAGTAGCAAAACTGGGTTATGGCACAGGTTCCACAGTGTGGCTATCGAGGGATCTCAAGTAAGTTAGCTATCCTGCGTTTCTACTTCTAGCGCACATACATAGTCACGATACTCACTATCTATACTCCTATTAAGTGAGAACAAGTACTGGGCGCTCAAGGTTCACATCAACTCTCTGAAGCACAACCAGGAGCTCCAGGTGTATCGCCACTTATCAGGCACCAACATGGATCACCCTGGACGGGAATACGTTCGAGAACCCCGAGATCCCTTCAAACTCGTTGGCCCTCATGGCCAGCATGAAGTATTTGTCATGACTCCTCTGGGCATGAGTCTTAGAACCCTGCAAGAGTTGCAAAAAGAAAACATCTTTCAACAGAGCCTAGTATCGCCAGCTCTCAGCCAGGCTCTCCTGGGACTCAACTATCTCCACGAAGCAGATGTGATACATACTGGTAGGCATCTAGGTCCAGGGAGCCCCAGATACTTTAGGTAACTAAAAAAATAGCCAGATCTACATTCGGATAACCTGCTTATTGCTATTACCGACGACTCGATTCTGTCCACAGTGGAAGACAACGAAATCCACAGGCCATCGGCACGAAAGATAAGGGCAACACCACTATTTACGTCTCTCAGGATATGATGGGAGGTGCCGGTACTCTTACCATCTGCGATTTGGGACAGGCACGCATCGGCAAGGTGCACCGTGGGAACGCTATGCCCCTGCCATACCGAGCGCCTGAAGTGATTGTCGACATGCCCTGGGGGAATGCTGTGGATGTATGGGGCATAGGGTTACTGGTACGGAAATCATTCCCACGACGTGCCTCACTTGGTATCCTAACAGGATTGAATCTTGTTTTAGGCCTGGGATCTTTTGCACCGACACGGTCTTTTCCGCGTGTACGACCAAGCATCCCAAGATCAAAACGACTAGGCTTTAAAATACCCAGCCCATAGGTATCCATAAGTACCCATTTGATAGGGGTAGGTACCTAGAGATACCCATTTTAGAGGCCTACCTATAGGCAGATACCTAGATAATATAGGTATATAGATATAGGTACTTATAGGTAAAAGTTAGTTATAAATTAATATCTAGATAAAAATTTATAATACCTATAATATATATAATTAAAGATATTTATAATAATTAGATATAATAATTACTTTAAATTAATAGTAATTAATATCTTATAAGCTTT
>JABFFF010000116.1:0-70974 GCA_013623665.1 Fusarium sublunatum
GAAAAGACGATTCGATCAAGCCAAGCAGAGGGGATGGAGATGGAGGGGGGCAAGCCTCGGGCTTATTGTTTGAAGAGCTCGAATAGTCTAGACTCGGCCTTTGTCCCCTTGCATACAAGCAGCACTCCACGTGGCAGTTGGGTTCAATTTATCACCACGACCAAGTAGGTATCTATAACCTACGGTATAGTTGTTGAGAGTGCCGTGATGCCGTGGATAGATGTTGTTGATGATGCCAAATACCACCGGGTGAGGCTATAGGATCCCTACAGCCCAGCCAGCCTCGTCGTTAACACAATAAAATGGCGTTATGGGCTGGCATGTCCCCAGAAATCACCATCCACCCGCGAGATTGCCCATTCATGTATTGCAGACAGGGCAAATGGGGCTCAGCCAAGTGGCCATGGACTTTGCCATCCATCCATTCAATTGTCACATTTTTCTTTTGAGATACCGATTCCCGATAATTAGTGAACAAGCCCCGAAAAAAGCTGAGGACCAGGGTCTGAGACATCAGCGCACTGCGAAAGCAGGGAGTGCCTAGGTAGTCTAGTAGTGGTAGTGCACCGGTTTAAATCGGCCGAGAGGGGCCTGTCACAGCTACTACGACACGTCTACGCAAGGGACAAATACGATAACTGAGATGGCAAGGATGGGCCTGAAAACAACTCTTCTCTTCTCTCTTTTTTCGTACCGTCCTGCAATATTAATTCTCCTACCCACCTGTGCCATCCGTAATAGTCCTGGCGTCAGGAACGTCTGCCCCTAGCGTAGCAGACAATCTGGCATCCGTGAGCTGTGTTTGGCTGACAGCAACCCCAGGATCAAGATGGATCAAACTCTAGCGACTCTAAGGGACTGGGTCACAAAATGTCTCAATTCTGAGGAGCCACAATGACAACAACATGACCATTGAAGCAAACCCCGATATTGGTTACATCGAGGCAGGGTTTGCTCACGGCAATCTGAGCTGCCGTGCAGGTCTCCATCTTAGATCCATGTAATCAGTACGCTGCGCCTCTTGAGCTGAAGTGAATTGACAATGTACCTTGGCAAACAAACAATTACGTGCAATACAGCAAACAAATGCCCATCAATTCATGATAAGTCGAGATCACGATGGCTTGACCCTTTGGCGGTAGACTACCGGCCAAGCTCCCGATCTGGGCCATTCGACTCGTCACTCTAAACAACGCCTTGGCCCAAGCCTAAAGCTCCAAGCCAATGCCTGTGCCTGCTCTGCTGCCCGTCGGGAGGGAGTCGGAGCTAACGTAGCCTGCAAAGCCTCGTTTCTGCTGTGACACATTTGACCAAATTGCGAACTGTACTACGGTACTACTGCTGCTACTACCTACAGCTGCTTTACTTCATCTGGGCCCATCAAAGCTTAACCCCATCAGCTCCAGCTCTCACGTTACCCAGTGTTTCCAAATTCACCTGCAATAGTCGTACAATACACTACACTATGCTACTGTACCACTGTCCACTGCATCTATCCAATCTCTCTCTCTCCCTCCCTAGCGCCCTCTCTTGTCCGAGCGCAAAGCCCTCGAACCCTTTGGCTTTCCTGTGCTGTGCTATCGTCGTACACGAGAAAAGCGATTTGTGATGTGTTCCCCTCTCACTCTCTCCCTTGCTACAGACCCGGCACCTACTGAAAAACCCGCCCTGCACCGTCATATCATACTACATCGTCACGCTCGCTTGGAAATACGACGTAAACAAGGGCCTGTCACCCAAAACTTAACCCATCAGGGCAATACACCCGCTCAGTGTTTCCTCACTCAGCTTCCGACACTGGTGAGGACTTCAAGGGGTGCACCCCTCGCCCTAGACCCTAGCCTAGCTCTAGACAGATGTCAAAGCGCGATCGACTCTTTGTTAGCAGGGGTCTGCCGCCCTAAAGAGGGGGGTTGATGTGATCGCCCAAGTGGGACCCCTCTTGATCTCTGGCTTGGAGGCGTTAGTGTGACTGCGCTACTCGAGTCCAAGACTGGACGACCCGGCAGATCCGTAGCGTAGCGCGTTAGACGACTTCCGTCAGAGAACGAGTGAGTGCTTGGACTCGACATGCCCAGCAGGCTGGGTTTAGGTCTGAGCCTAGGCCGGGCTAGCCTGGGCCCCCGGGCCTCTGGAGAGGGGGCTCGAGGGTTGAGCAGCAGGATGGATACCGTAGCTAGCATGCCTTGGACGGCACGGTACCTGACCCAGCTGGTATGCAGAGAGAGGGCTGCTTCCATGCAGAATGGGGATATCCATATCCTGGGCTTGGGTCTTATTCGGGCTCGACCTCGAGCGCCATAAAGCCTGTTGCTCCCGCTTTTCAAGATTCCTCTAAAGAGAGGGCTCGCCTCCGTCCTTATCGACCTCGTCCCTCCGCTTGTTAATAATGACCACGCAGCAACTCACCGTGGGCACCGCAGAGAGACTAGAAAGAGCAGACAAGGAATACTCTTTCATCGAAGCCCTTGCACTCGGTCCCCGGGAATCCTTTTCCTTGGTATCCCACGAAGCACTAGGCCTCCCATCGTCTCCCAGTAGCCCGTCTCTGCCTCAAGCCGTGCCCTTTTCACAGGTCACGCCCATCTCGCCTCCTGCTCGGCCCAAGACTCCTCCTCGCCAGCGTCTTATTCCGGTCTCTTCCCAGGTCTACGTTCCCCAGGGTACTCCCAAGAGCAGCGTCGTGCCAGCACCAGCATCAGCACCACCCGCCACAGCTCAGTCCAACGCACTCTCTATCCAAAAGTCGCATACGAGCCCTCCTCCCCCTCGATCTCTCACCACAAAGAAGAGCAGCGCCATGGCCAACTCATCAAAGGCCCAGGCAGCATGCCTTGAGCTCTGCCACAAGACCACCGCCCTCGGCGACCGCATCTCGGTCCGCATGCTTGAGTATCTCACCATGGTGACCAAGCAGCCTCACGGCCTCGACGTCCTGGCCCACGACTTCCTCGACACGTGCGAAATCCTCTTCTCCATCGAGGCCGGCCTCGGCGAGTGCATCCGCAACCAGCAGACCTTCCCCGGCGATGTCATCTCAGAGCTGAGCAAGAAGTTCCGCGTTACTCAAGCTGACTTCCAGCTCCTTGACCAGCTGCTCGGCAAGTTTCTCGAGAACGAGCGCAAGGGAGCCATGGGCCGCATGCGCCGTGGATGGGGCCGCATCTTTGGTGACAACGACATTGAGAAGATGATCAGTGCCCTTGGCCGCACGCGCGAGAGTCTCCGTATGAGCGCCCTCATGTTCCAGTGGAGTCTCGGCAATGAGAAGATCGAGAATGAGCTCGGCATTGGCTACACTGGCCTTGCCGCTGCTCTCGACCGCATGGACTCTCGCGCTGGTGTTGCTCCCAGGTCAAAGGTCTCTGATGCTGGCAATGGCTCACAATACCGACCCTCATCTGCGTCGCAACATCGCGGCGTTGAGGGCCATGTCCTCTCTCTGGGCTCGCAGCCCCCATTGCCTCCTCTCCCCTGGACCGAGAGATCTTCCTCTGTTCACAACGATCCTCTCAGCGCTGTCATCCAGCAAGACCAGCGCTCATTCAGCGGCCACCACGGCAACACTGCTAGCTCTATCGCCTCCAACGAGCGATACCACTCTGGAACTACAGCGACGTTTGATCGCATGAGCACGTTTGATGAGAACCACGAGGCGCGCTCCCAGCACACCACCATTTCAGATAGCGAAGCCTCCCTCGAGGAGCTGTCTGGTCTTGACCTTAATGGTGGAACAAAGGTTGTTCGCCTCAAGGCTGATCCCTTCAGCATGCCTCGATGGAACCCTAGAAACACTGTTGGTGCTGACGCCGCCAACCTCCGAACTGCCCTCATCACCGCTGTCCGCGGTAAGAACCACAAGCTCATCGAGCAACTCTTGGACCGTGGCGTTTCCCCCAACACCGGCTCAGACCACGTCGCCCTCAAGGACGCCGTCATCAACAGCGACGCTGAAGCCGTCCGTCTACTACTCCTCTTCGGAGCCGACCCCAATGCCACTGACCGCGATGGGGTCACTCCCCTCTTCGCCGCCGTCGAGAAGTCATTCCTCGCTGGCGCCGTCCCTCTCCTCAAGTATGGTGCCGACCCCAGATTCACCGTCGGCCCCGACAACGAGACCGCCCTTGCTGCCGCTTGTATCGCCAACAAGGTCAACTTTGCCCACCTGCTGCTCATCTACGGTGGCGACCCCAACCAGCTCACTGCCACTGGAGAGACCCTCCTCAGCAGCGCCATCAACAAGAAGACGCCCAAGAGGTTCATCGACCTCATCCTCGACTACGGCGCCGACCCCGATCTCAAGAGTCGCGAGGGTAAGACTGCCCTCTTTGAGGCTATCCAGAACTCTCGTGTCGATATCGTCACTAGCCTTCTCGACCACGGCGCAAACCCTAATCTGCCTGGTCCCAAGCACATGCTCTGGCCCTCTACATACCAGTCCGCATGCTTGCAGGTCCTCCTCAACCACGGCGCCGACCCCAAGAAGGCTCCTGGTATCATGGAGCTTGCTGTTAGTGTCAACAACATCGAGTCTGTCAGGATCCTGCTCCAGGCCAAGGTTGACCCCAACCAGAAGAAGGATGGTGTCTACACTCCCCTGTGCACGGCTATTCGTGACAACAGACCCGACATCTTCAACCTCCTCCTCGCCAACAAGGCTGACCCCAACGTCCCTGCCAGCGAGTACCCGGCCTTCAAGTGTATTACTCACAACCGTCTTCAATTCCTCCCTCAGCTAGTCGAGGCCGGTGTCAACCTCAGCTCTCCCAAGGGTATTGTCGAGACAGCTGTTAGCGTCAACAACTCTGAGGCCTTGACATGGCTTCTGGACCAGGGCATGAACCCTAACGACAAGAACCCCAAGGGCCACTCTCCACTTACAACAGCCATCCGAGAGAACAGAGTCGAGATGGTCGACGTGCTGCTCACCCGTGGCGCGGACCCCAACGTACGAGGCCAAGATTGGCCAGTGTGCATGGCTGTTCGCAACCCCCCAGTGCTCAAGCGCATCCTCTCTGTGCTCGCCGAGCCCCGTGCCTTCAAGGGAGTCATGGAGATGGCCGTCGTCGCCAACCAGCTCGAGTCGGTCAAGCTTCTTCTTGCTGCCGGCGTCTCCGTCGAGGACAAGAACGGAGGTGTCTTCTCTCCCCTCACATCTGCCATCCGCGAAGACCGCAAGGATATCGTCTGGTTCCTAATCAACGAGGGCGGTGCCGACATCAACGCCCCTGGCGAGCATCTCCCCGTCGTCAAGTCCCTCCGACGGTACCGCGGCGACTCCGAGATCCTCGAGTTCCTCCTCGAGCACGGTGCCGACCCCAACAAGGTCTACCGCGGCTGGAACGGTGTCATGCAGGCCGTCGAGAACGGCGATGAGCAGATCCTCCGCCTTCTCGGTGAGAAGGCCGGCTTTGACCTCGAAGTCAAGGACGAGCTTGGCCGCAGCGTCACTGAGATTGCTGCCTCAAGAGGCTGGGAGGAGGCTGTCGAGATTCTCCAAGAGTATGCTATCGCCGCTTAATTACTATTATCAGGCTACGGGTCCATTGTAAGATGATGAACGCTTTGGGTAACTATGCTGTTTGGTCGGGATGGGGGATATCTGGAGTCTTGCGAGATTGCTTTTCCGGTTATGGGAATGGTTGCTCAGGGTCACGTCTTGGTTTTTATTATATCCTCCCTCTGTTTAGACACAGATACTTTTTTCTTGTTTGTTCATATCCCTCTGTTGTGGTACAGCACAGAGTACCACACTGTATTTGCTTCGTCTGCACACTCTTCTTTGTCAATCTATTTATCAATCATAATACAAATCAGCTTGAAAATAATTATTGTTTCATCTTGCTTGACGTGATTGAAGCTATCTACAGCCTGTTTCCCATGTTGATATGAACCGACTTGATCTGGGTATAAGCTTCTAGACCTGCCTCACCCAGCTCCCTGCCGACACCGCTCTGTTTGACACCACCAAAAGGCACACGAGGATCACAGTCTTGGCTGCTATTGATCCAAACCATGCCCGCTTCAATTGCAACCGCAACTCGATGAGCCTTTTCCAAGTTGGTCGTAAACGCTGCTGCACCGAGGCCATATGTGGTATCATTCGCAAGCTCGATAGCTTCCTCTTCAGTTTTAAAGGTAGTGATGACAACAACCGGGCCAAAAATCTCCTCGCGATACACTCGCATGGAAGGCTTCACGTCTATAAAGACAGTCGGAGAGATGTAGAAACCCTTATCCGAGTCTCCAACCTTGAGGGGATGACCGCCAGCTGCTACTGTAGCACCCTCTTTCTTGCCAATGTTGATATACTCGAGAATCCTCTCATATTGGACCTTGGATACCTGAGGTCCCTGGTATGTGTCCTTGTCCCATTGGTTCCCAACCTTGCTAACTGTGTTGAGAGTGTTGATGAACCTCTCAATGAAGTCTTGGTAGATGGTCTCTTGCACCAAGATTCGTGATGTTGCTGTACAGATCTGGCCCTGGTTGGACATGATGCCAAAATGCGACCACTTTACTGCTTGTTCCAGCTCAGAATCATCAAAGACCAGCAACGGGGACTTGCCGCCCGTCTCGAGGGTGATGTTCTTTAGTGTCTTTGCTGCGACGCCCATGATGCTGGCCGCCGTGGCCGTGGAACCAGTGAAGGCGATCTTGTCCACCAGCGGGTGTTGCACCAAAGCAGCGCCTGTGTATTTGCCCAGGCCATTGACGATGTTGACCACGCCTGGCGGGAAGCCCGCTTCCTTGATGAGCTCTCCCAAGACCAAAAGACTCAACGGCGTCTGCTCGGCAGCCTTGATGACAACGGTATTTCCACAAGCCAGCGCAGGTCCCAGCTTCCAAGTCGCCATTGAGAGGGGGTAGTTCCAAGGGATGATCTGCGCGACAACTCCCACAGGCTGACGGATTGTATAGGCGAACTTTTGGGGCGTAGTGTTGATGGTTTGGCCGAATGTCTTGTCAGCCCAGCCAGAGTAATAGCGGATGACTCCAACAGCTTCGACGAGATCATTCTCGAGGGTTTCGATGTATGTCTTGCCATTATCCCAGGCGTCAATGGTAGCAAACAGCTCCCTCTTGGCCTCGATGAGGTCGGCCAGACGGGCCATGAGCTGTCCACGGTCCGAGGCAGGGAGATTCTTCCATGAGTCGTGACGTAGCGCGGCTTTGGCAGCCTTGACAGCTTTGTCAATGTCATCAGCATCAGCTACTTGTACTGTAGCGATTTCCTCTTCAGTGCTGTTGGCGTCAGCAAGAGTTTAAGCTCAGAAGCAGTGGGAACGTACGCAGGGTCAATTGATGCTAGAGTTTTGCCGCTTGATGAGGCGACAAACTCGTTGTTGATGAACAAACCCGTAGGTTGACTCCATTTGACTCCATTAGGAGCAGTCAATTCAACCGAAGCGGGTGTCATTTCGAGTGCGCAAGGAATGCTAGCACAAGCGTCGAGCATGGGATATGTTGAAAGCTTGGTGAGAGGACACAAGTCAATTGAGGCTTTGGCAGTATCCCTGGTATATCTAGTAATATGGACTTGAATATGAAGCAAAGAATAATGCCCTTATTAAATGGTCTCTTTTCATAGTTCTCAATCAAAATGTCAGTCACCTTTCATGGCCGCGAGCATCACCGCGGAGGCCTTCTCGTTTTGACGATCTCCGCAGTCGGCGATGAGTTCAGGCAAGTGACGCCTATAGTAAACGCCTAACCCCGCATCTGTCGGGTGGCTGTGGCCCCTGGAGCGTCATCCGCACAGGGCACGAGGAGCTTGAATACAGCGGGCAGAGAGGCGTTTAATAAAAAGCCGTAAATTCAACAAAAGATTGTCATAAAGGCACCATATAATATTTATCAAAAGCATTTAATGATATCATAACATGAGACAAACTCAGTTTTTATTCTCTTGTACAAGATCTATCCAATGTTCGGGTGAGATTAAGTGAGGTTAGATGACGCCCTTCTGTAGCTGTGTGATAAGAAACGGCTGTCACAATTGATGGGAAAGACGACGATGAGAGGGCATTCCGACTCCTCCATCTACTCGTTGAACATCTGCACAATTAACTGCTCACAAATTAGGCCCTTTTCTGTTCTCTCCCTCTTCTGCTACAGCTCTTGGAATCTCAACGTCAAGACCTGATTCACTTGGCTTCCATCCCAGCACTTCAGTGGCCCGACGTGGCTTGCTTCTGGCATTGCTGCCAAAAAGAACCGATCCTGCTGGGAGCGCTGTATCAACTTCAGGCTTGTGCAGCTCCTCTACTTCGACTGTGTTGATCAATTCTTGGTCCTTGGCTGTTTGAGCAATTCTGTCAGAGATATCGGCCCATGTCTACGAGAAGCGTTAGCGATTGTCGGACTCGTACTCAACAACACTTACAATTTCGCCCACACCTGGAAAATAAATACCCTCTTCTCCCCAGATCTTGTCGTCATCATTTCCCTTTGCACCAGCTTCAACTAGAAGCACAAACAGCTTCCCAAGGTCAGCGACATGAACATTCGTCCATCTAGCCAAGCCCCGTCCCGCTCTCACAGCATGGCCTCGTTCAATAGCCACTTTTGAGAGCGTGGGGATCTGCACACTGCGCTGCTTGACAGGACCCTGACCCTTTCCGTAGATGATGGGAGGGAGTACAAGTGCGGTCTTGACAGATGGCGTTTCCTTGGCTGCTTTGAGGATGTAGTTGTCAACTGCGCGCGATTCGTTGGCACGTATCAGATCTTGGATAGATGCGACGCCTTCAAGATCATCCCAGACCTCGTCTGACGGCTCACCAGGCTTGAACGATGGTGAGGCCAATTCGCGGACTCCTAGCAGGCTGGCACCAGAAACCTGGATCAGATAGGCTGATGATAGTCAGTATTGCATTCAATTAATAGGCAATTGCCACCTACAAGCTGACTCTCGCTTTTGCAGCCCGCGATGGATGGCCTGTAGCGCACCCGTGTGCTTATTCGACGCAACATCTGCTCTGGTCAGTACAACACCACGAAGACATGGCATGACACGTACTTAGTACTACGGATGCTTGTGAAGCCTCTTGTTCCAAGAGCTTCCCATCGTCCAAGTCACCTTGCACTACTCGGACTTTGGGGTAAGCTTGTGAGATGGTTGCAGCGTCGTTGGCATCACGAACGAGCGCTGCGATGGTGTACCCGGGGTGGGTTTGTACCAGCTCATGGAGGATCTGGCCACCGACGTAACCCGATGCACCGGTTCTACAGACGCAGTATTAGTGATTAAGAGGGTGTGTATAGAGGTTTAGTGTGGTCTTACAGAAAGATTGAAGCCATGTTGTGGTATCTTTGTGCAGTAGAGTGAAGCGGGGTGGTTATCTGGTGGTGCTCTTCCGGCGTTGTTTACTGAGCCCCTCACTGCTCAAGGTTGGACTTATTTATGCCCCCTCATCACAGATTATTATTATTAAGCTGTCAGTTATTGTATTACGACACTGCGGCGAAGATGGCGCTATTTCTCTCAGTCTTGGTCCTGCTTACAGATGCTCAGCAGGTATTTAGAGGAGCCATTCCAAGGAGTCGCGGAGACCTGCCAATTTAGTGTTGATAAGCGAGTCTAACCTCACCACGCTTCATAGCCCGACGGTTGCCGCTATCATCCAATGTGTGGTGCATTGTCATTGACCAAGAGCAAGAAAAGACAATAGGATATGCCACAGCTTGAGTTGAACAGACAAGCGTGGTAATCAGAGGCACAACCCATCCTTCCGTTCAATTGAGAGTCCGGTCGCTGGGGACTTAGACGATAGTGCGTTTGACTGCAGGGTTGTTCTCACACAAGCCACAATACAGCTTTCCAAGATAAAGTCGAAGGCGCTGATAAGAAGACAGTGGTACTAGATGCATTAAACTTGATAGCAACATTGAGAAAGGCAGTCTTCCAACCCCGTGGGTCCTCCAACGGGCAGAACCCAAGAGCATAGTTTTGTATTCAAGTGCTTGCATCCCACTTACAAGCCGAAATACTACTCCCGGACCAGGTCCGAACAGAAAGGCGTCATCGGGGTTAAGCCGAGTCTGACTTGATGTTAATTGTAATCATTCCCATACCTGACATTACCCCGCAAGATCAACTTCAACCCCACCAGATCATCGTCAAAAACACCAACAAAGCACAAAGCATAGCCTCGTAACAAGCATTGGTTATTACTGCTACAGCATGGCTTCTCAAGACTACCCTGACTTCGACGCTCTTCCTTTGGACCAAAACGGTCCACATGGCAACGCATGGGGTTTATGGGGACTCAACGATCAGATCGGGACTCTTAACCATTTGACAGATGAAGTGGTCAGTCAGGCGGCTAGAGAGAATATTATCACGGGTTCCAGAGTATCTTTAAAGTAAGTTCCATTGATATACTATTAGCCTTCTAGTTAACTGACCTTGCACCGTGTAGCTGGTCAATGACAGGCGCCTCGTATCCGAAATTCACTCGCAAGAACCTAGATCAGAAGCTGATCAACAAAGCACCTTTGATGCATACACATGACGACGAGGTACGGTATAAGACCCAGAATGCGGACCCAAAGCTGACTCTCTATTACAGTGGGCTTTTAACTCACAATGCAGCTCGCAGTGGGATGGCTTTAGACACTACGCTTATCAGAATGAAGGAGTGAGCAGTTTTCACTCATATCATAGTGACGAGGCTCACCCTGACATAGCTTTACTACATGGGCCGCAAAGCAGAAGACTTTGTTGTCTCCAAAGACCCAAACAGCATCCACCGTACGTTATCTGAAGCATCTTCTCATCTTGCAGCTAACAGATCAACAGACGTGTCAGCCAAGGGTATCGCTGGCCGAGCTGTCTTTATCGACTGGTACACGTGGGCTCTGACACAGGACCTAGAGATAGATGCAATGTCGTCCTACGAGATCCCTTTTGACCATCTCGTCGAAACTCTCAAGTTTCAAAACATGAACCTCGACTCTCTGAGACCGGGGGATATCATTGTTATTCGCTCTGGGTACTTGGAGCAGTATGAAAACATGAGTCCCGAAAAGCGTGAACACCTTCATCAGCACTACCAAACGCAAAAGCCCCATAACATTGGTCTCAAACCGTCAAGGGAGTTACTCAAGACTCTCTGGAATAAGCGAGTTGCAGCTATCTGCGGTGACTCGCGATCATTGGAAGTTTGGCCTTGCAAAGAACCCGAGTGGCATATGCATGAATGGCTCTTGGCAGGTTGGGGTATGCCCATTGGGGAGTTGTTCTATCTGGAAGAGTTGGCCAAATTGAGTCGCTCGCTTAGTCGATACACCTTTTTCTTATCCAGTTCTCCAATGAACGTAGGTCCGGTTTTCACATCTACATTGCAGTTGCTGATATCACTACTATAGGTTCCAGGAGGTGTTGCAAGTCCGCCAAATGCGCTTGCTTTCTTCTAGAAACCAAGGCCGGTTTGAGAAGTCAGGAATATCGGGATCAAACAACTACTGGCACAGGTAAATAAACTTTAGATCATTGAACTATACTTGACTTTGATGACCAATAATGAATGCTCAACTGATCTCATATCTTGATAATGGCAGAAGCAACAGTTCCTCATTGATTGGCCAGTCGAGTAACCCTTAGCTTAAAGTCAACTCCATGCATTAGTCTAGTCGCCACGCGGACTCTCCGACGAGAGCCGGCCCCGCCCTTCGCGGAAACCTGCCTCTTTAAAGCCCTCTTTCGAATACAGAAGACCTTATGTCGCTCCCTCGGAGACCTTCTCTCTTCTGTCCGAGTTCGAAAAGGTGTCGTTTATTATTGTGAATTTCTCCTTGCAACCCAGTTCTCCACTTTCCTTTCTAAAATACCTTTTCTCAATCAAATGCCTAAACAAAACGGGAACAAGGTTGAGCGGACGCGGACGTTTACCGGATGTCGGACATGTCGAAGCCGGCACGCCAAGTGCGATGAAGCACAGCCGGAATGTGGCACCTGTCAACGGCTCGGGCTCGCTTGCGGTGGCTATGGAGCCCGGCTTTTCTGGATCACCGACGACGGCATCCGGCCGGAGCTCCAGCAGAGCCATCGCGGGTCCGAGTATCGGTATCCACTCTTCTCCGGTCAGTGTATTCCAGCCCGGGTGACGCACGGACCTTGGCTGACTATAGTAGAGGATGAGCGTCGTTTGATGAGTATTGAGCTGGCAGAGAGCTTGGGTAGAAGGACTGCTATGGCTCTCTTGGCTGATATTGACTCTGCGTGCGAAAAACTGGGTGCTGAAGAAGATGCCTCTGCAGCCATGACAAAAGGTCCTTTTGGCGTCTTTCAATCAGTTGAAGAGACGGTGCCGGACACTATCGAGGTCCTTATGGAGCCTCCAGACACTTGCACCGACAACACATCTACCAGCATGCCTGAAACTGAGAGTTTCATCGAGGAAATCAAACGTTCGGACTGGCCAGATCAACTACCTGGAGATGACCTGGATCTATTCACAAGTACACTGGACCCAAGTTTCACTCTTGATTTACAGGGACCAACAATACCGGAGAACCTGCATATGCATGACTCGACGATGTCCAACTTGTTCTTGGATGATCCAGCTGGAGCTGAAGGACTAGCACTGTTCAGTCCTGGATTTATCTCCCAAGTCATAGGTACCGAAAACAACGCTCAAACAGATGTGAACATTGACCCAGCACTCAGCTTGGAAATCAATGAGGTAGTTCCATACCCAAGAGGTGTACCCCAAGGCAATATGAGCCATCCAGGACTCCCGGAAGAAGCAGAACCATTGCTTCGCTACTACAGAGAAAACATGGCTGGACATAGGTCAGCAATGCAAGCAAAGCGCAAGTCTCCATGGGAAATGATCTTTCTGCCATGTGTGCTCGAGACCTTTGCAGAGCTGTCACTCTGGAATGAGGCCTCACACACCCGTTCAGCACTATTCTACACCCTCCTCGCACATAGCGCCCTTCAGCTTCATATATCCCAGACACCAAGCACTCTATCCTCGAACTGGAAAGATATTGGTTTGCGAAATCACGAGAGAGCTCAAACCCATCTGCGACACGCACTGCAAAATGAGATGTTTGGTCCAAAGCAGGCGAGTTATAAGGAGCTCTTGATGGCCATCCTTGCCATGGCTATGACTTCGGTACGTCCCCTACGTCGATATCGTGCTTGGCGTGACTGACATCGATCCCAGCTACACCATGGCGCTCGTGCTTTTAGAATCTTTCTTCTCGATGCTGAACGACTCATTCGTCTTCGAGGATTAGCTAACCAGATCCCCTTCAAGACTCGCATGTTACATCACATGTATACTCATCTTCGTGTCATTGCAGAGAGCATGTCTCTCTGCAATGAGCCATTCACTGAAAGCGCCAGTGAAGTGCAGGATCGTGACCTGATCCAGGGCCGAACGTTCCGCATCACTGAAGAAGCATTAAATATCGGCCTCGATCCTGCACAAGAAAAGACAGACGAGATGGGATACAGCGATATTCATCTTGAGGTTCAAGGTCGTTGGAATCAGACGCTATACCCGGTCATATATGGCATTCCTGAGTCTCTTATGACACTGTTATCTCAAACCATTTCTCTTTCCAATGAGAAGAACCGCTTGGAAACTGTTGCACGTTGCAATCCAAGAGTATCAGACGCTCTAGCAAAGCACACGAAAACGCTCGAGAACAGGATCTGGGCTTGGACGTCAACTTTCGACCCCGTAGCGCCTGAAAAGATACTACCAGAGATTGATCAAGATCTTCTCACTCATCCCCAAGTGAGATCGATGACTCTAGCGATTCACCAAGCGCTCATTATATACTTCTATCGCAGAGTATACGACATGAACGCCATGATCCTGCAGGATCTTGTGAAAAAGACACTTGACTTTCTCGAGCCTTGTTTAAGTGAGTTGATTGACGACCAGGACTTTTCTGCCAGTTTAGCATGGCCTGCTTTCGTTGCTGCGTGCGAGGCTGTATCTCCAGACCTCCAAGAGAGGTCGCTCAAGTGCCTGGGCGTTACGGATGACAAAGGCGTCTACTTTACGCCCAAGCCGGCAAAGGTGATTGTTCCATTGATTTGGGATAAGCGGAAGCAATCGGGCGACTGGACTACGAGCTGGCAGAGTCTTGTTATGGATAGCCTATAGTTTTCATATTTGACGTTCACTCTTGGCATTTATGGAAAACATCGAATGACAATATTAAGATATCGAAGGTTTGATTTATATTTCGTCTTGGAACTGTCTAGCTTGAATCAAGGCGCTTCCCTTTATAATACCATATTGTCCCAAATGGCTACGCTTTACGTAGAAGCTACTGGATTTTGTTTGGCGATGGAAAAGGTCTCACTTATGCATTCAATACTTTGCACAATCAGTTAACTTTAGTAGATAGTAACCTTTTAAATATAAAAGACAAGTTTCTATCTACTTGTCAAAATGATCCTATGCTCAATACTTTTGAACCAAATCGCTGCTCCTACGCCAACTTCACACCAGCATCCTTCAGTAGCTTAGCCAGTTCAGCTCGCTCGTCACCTTCCAGAAGAGCAAAAGGCTTTCGTAGACCTCCCGTCTTCCACCCTTGAAGCTCCATACCCGTCTTGATTCCGGCACCGTAGTGATGTGCTTCTAGGAACTTGCAGACAGGGAACATCTTGGACCAAATGTCACGGCCCTTTTTGAGATCTCCATCAACAGCAATAGCGTTCCAGAGCTGCACCGAGAGCTCGAGAAGGACGTTTGTGGTTCCCCAGACAGAGCCCTTGGCGCCAGCGGCAAGACCATAAAAGGTCAGAGTATCCCATCCGTTGAGGGCGGTAATAGAGTTTTGGTGGTGGAAGAGCAGATCTGTAAGCGCTGGGGCATTTCCTGACGTGTCCTTGAGGTATTTGACACCCACTTCAGACAGACTCGCCAGCTCAGAGGGAGACAGATTAACACCGCTAGCGCTGGGGATGTTGTAGTACATGATGGGTAGACCGCTGGCCTTGTATATCTCCTCAAACATAGCTCTGAGCTGACTGAGGCTAGGGGCATCATAGAATGGTGGGACGATCATGGTAGCAGCGGCGCCAACATCTGCAGCGTGCTTGGCGAGATCTACTACGCCGGCAGTAGTCAAGTCGCCAATGCCAGCAACTACAGGCACGCGGCCAGCAGCTGACTTTATGCATTGGTCGAGAACATCTTTTCGCTCTTGGACTGTTAGAGCTGTGAACTCGCCGGTGCTTCCGCCGGGGACTAGACCGTGGACGCCTGCATTGATCTGACGTTGGATGTGGGTATCGAGGGCTTCAAGATCGACGGATCCATCATCCTTGAATGGGGTTATGAGGGCGACAAGGATGCCAGTAAGTTCTCTGGGGGATGTTTTGGTCATGTTTGGCGGTCCAAGACAATGTGTGTTGTGTTGTATTTAACTGTTGGTAAGATGTTGCTTGGATGGTGATGAGGACACAACTGATTTGTTGCAGCAGTTAAGATAACAACATGCCTTTGTCTATTATATGCTTATTGATCCTCTCCGTTACTGACCAATTCGTCGTCCCCACGCTGTTGACCATCAACTTTCATCTTGTGTCTCTTCAGAATAGGCAGGTTTCCACGACGTGAGCGGAAAGGCTTGCCCTACGGTGATCTGCGGGGTTCCAGGCGCCACTCGACGCCCTTCTCTGTTAGTCCCAGAGTTAAAGTGGCCAATTATCAAGTAGGCAGTCTGGTAACCTTCCTGCTCCAAAACCGACGCTGTGTTATCTCACTTCTGACTAAATCCTTCTTCGATCGGGCGCCAGTCACGAGTTGCGTTTGATAGGACCAAGAAAGTTTCTAGAATGGTCCAATACGAACCTTCCAGATTCTCGAACCAACATCATGTTTACATCATGTTATGGGCTTGGACTTGGCACGGCAAATAACGGTCTACAAGAAATTGTCAGATTGAGCATAATCGCCAGCTTCCCGAAAGTGATGATCGAAGACTGAGAATAATAGAGAGAGTATGTTTAAAGACAGCTGTGTACTAAGCACCATGGGCATCCTTCTCCGTCAAGAAGTGCGAGTTTTGACTAGCAAGTGGCCGGGTTCAAGGATAGGCACAAAGACACCCATACATTGAATACAGACCTGGCATTACAAGTGTATTACAACAAGACGGTATTTGAAATTGGAGGCTATATAGGAATATGTAATGGAAACAAAACTAGACCGCAAATGCTTCCAGCGCTATCAACTTTTACAGCTTGGCAAGGATACCCTCAGAGTTGAGATATGCCAGATGACTTCTCGAAATGTCCTTAATCGTACGGCAGCTAAAAGCATCAGCAAACATCAGGCTCGTGTTGGATGCAAGAAAACATACCCTGCTAGAGCCATCGCAAGCTTAAACTCGTACATGAGAATCTTGAGGGCGAGCTCAACGCCTTCTTGGCCGTTGTACTAGACTCTGTTAGCAGCTTCAAACAGTTCGGAAATGGGCACATACTGCTAGGCCCCAAATCGGTATCCGACCAACAAAGCAGTGACTGGCTCCCATGGCAAGCGCTTTGAAGATATCAGTACCTCGTCGAATGCCACCGTCAACTGCAATAGGTATCTTTCCATTTGCCGCAATGACACACTCCCGAAGAGCATCCAGAGTAGCTGGAACACCATCAAGTTGTCTACCACCGTGGTTGGACACAATAACACCATCGAGACCATACTTGATAGCCAATTGGACGTCTTCAGCAGCGTAGACACCCTTGATCCATAGCTGCAGCTTTGTGTGCTCGCGAAGCCAGGGGATGGCCGTGTCCCAGTCCAGCGAAGGATCAAAGTCGTGCTTGCTATGAGTAAGGTCTTCAGCGGAGCCACTGAGTTCGCTTTTCCCGTCGGAGAGCAGGTTGGGCCAGGCCATGTCGTCGGGGAGGACGAAATTGTTGCGATACTCGTTGAGTCGTCGTCCTAGCATGGGAACATCGACAGATAGAAAAATGGCTTTGCACCCAGCGGCTGTGATATTTGATCAGTTGCATGTTGGCGACTAGATGGCAGGGACTTACCTTCAGCACGCTTCAGAATCTGATGCGTGGTTTCGCGATCTCTTAACACGCAGAGCTGCATCACGTATGGGTTTCCAGTTCCCTCTGCGGCGACCTCTTCGATACCGGCTGTTGCATACGATGACAAGCCCATGCAGATTCCTATCTTGGCAGCAGCTCGAGACGTGGCGATCTCGCCGTCAGGATGTGCTAGACGGTGCATCGCCGCTGGGCTGAAGCCTAAGGGGAGGGCTGTTTTGCATCCAAAGATCTCGGTAGAAATATCAACATTGTCGACATTGACCAGGATGCGAGGCCGTATCTTGTATCGGTTGTAGGCTTCTTCGTTGTCTCGTAGTCTGAGGTCCTGTGGTGAGCTCGGCCTATATGCCAGGGTGGATGAATTGTACGTCACTAGATCCATAGCACCTTCATTGAAATAGTCTATGTCGAAGCCATCAGCAGAATATCAGTATAACAGGCAAAAACAAAACCCTTACCTCGGTACATCTTTGGGAGATTCTTGCTTCCAAGCTCCTTCAGGTCTGATATGGTATGGACCTTGGGGTCCCATGATACGCCTCGGTTCGCCATTGAGAGGATATGGAATGTCTGTGGAATGCCTGTGAATTGCCTATGGATAGAATTTGGAAGAAAAGCTGATGTTTGTTGATAGAAATATGAGGGCTAGACACGAGACGAATATCTAAATTTGAGGTACGCCTGGAAAGATTCCAAGCGTCACAGCCATGACCCCGACTCTAGGCAGCATGCCTAAACTGATCAACAAACTAATTCCGTGTGACCTTGTTGCATATCGAAACAGTTGACTTGTCGCGGTAGCTTGCCTACTCTGAATGGCAAGGATGGTGGTGGCGGGCTTGTCCATTTTGGGATTCGTGTAGACTTTACAAGTACAAGTACAAGGCAAGTGGATTTAGACCTCAGAGCGGCTAGCTTTACAGCATCATGTTCTCGACCTCAATCTGTGTTGAGTGTCCTCGTAGTCTATGAGACAAAGCACACAATCCGTTGTTGGTATTTGTGGGACTCATTAGCCCCCGTCTGTTTGTGCCTGGATAGTGGAAGCAGCAGTTGGGACAAGTTGAGCCGGCTCGATCGTATTCATCACTCCACAGTATTAGGAACGGCAAACCAGATATAATAGCAACAAGAGTCAGTTATATCTCTTCCTTTGTAAATACTCTACCCAATGTCCAGCCCTCTGGTACCTCTGTCGCTTTGCGCAGCAACTACTGGGGTCAATCTGTCAACACAACGAATCAAAGCACTAACCGCCAATACGATACTCTTCAGTACAGATATACAACCACCTGCTGTGACAAGTCTGTCGGACATCTGTTATCGTATTTACCAAGCTTGAGTGCAGATCGTATTGGATGTTAAAACCAAGAACCGATAGTTGTTATTGCGTTTGATAACACTAATAGATCGATATATTGCAGTTACTCGTTCAATGTCCAAATATTATACATGTCCCTTCTCACTCTTAGACTCCTGGCACTCAATCTCCAACACATGTCCGTCCTGCAAGTCCAGTGCAGCTTTCTTCAAGCTTGCCTGTATCCAAAAATGCCATGGGTCGGTGGATCTCGTTCGGCTTGAGCGATGTCAAGCGCTTCCGAACTGATAACGCTCGCATTCACAAGGGCGGTCAGAAACTCCATTGTCCACTCTTGTCATCTCTTAGTGTTTACCTAGAGCCATATCAGTCATCTGTAGTTTATTTTCGTAAGTGTGAACATTGTTTACTTACACCGTCGATGGGAGCTCGGACGTTCTGACCTCTTGGAGGAGGAGGAACTGATGCGGCCCATTGCTCCAATACACCTCTAGCCTTGTTTTCCTTCTTGTATTGAGATGAGCTCGGGTTATGGACAGTCGATTCATCGACATAGCCAAGTAGAACTAGATTCTGCAAGTCACGCGAATTGTTGGCTTCATAGTTTCTCTTGATTTCCAATACGTAGCCTGCCATTACAGGCTCTCCGACCACATGGATGACAGTTCCTGAAGTTGGTGTAGATTTGAAATCCTGGCTGACCGTATTACGATCGTGCTCCGCGTTGGGAACGAAAATCGCAAAGTGAGCGCGACGAGTCCTAGATCCAGCGTACTTGGCCAAGTAGATAGAACGGTATGGCATCTTGAAAACAAATGAAGAATGTGTAGGATATGAACGATGATGTTGTTGGTAGCGTGGTGAGTAGATGATTGTACAGTGGGATTGATATCTAAGGGGCGAACTGGAATAACGTAGGGACGCCGGGTCTTTTATAGACAAATACATGATAAACCTCCTTTCAGCACATTTCACAACTCTCCCATTCCGATCGCCATCAGACATGGACGGCAAACAGGATTAAAGGCTAAAAGACCAGCATTGTCCAGGAACGGAAGCCCATGAAATGATTTAGACAAACCGTGTCCAACTGTTAGGCTAATATTAACTCTTTCTGAGCTTCGGCGACAATATGCCGAATAACAAAGCTTCTACAAGCGCTTTATCTTGATCACTGGCCGTCAAGGAGGGCCTGGTGTGGTGACCTATCCCATCATGTAGATCTGTTTCGTCAGCCGATTCTTAAAATGGGATCAACACTCATTACCGCGCGGGTACCAACAAGTCCGGTGCGTCACTCAGCAGGGGGGTTGGTTACTGGGGGTTCTTTCGGGGGACGTTATCATGCTGCAGCAGGTTTCAATAACAAGCGAGTTCAGGTATCAATACTTACTTAGAGGATAGTTAAACAACACAAGAAAAAGGCTCATGTCTATTTCAGTATACACTATCTATAAAAGAATAACTAAGTGTAAAAAGTGAAGGCTCGCCCACGCGACTAGGTAGCTGGTCAGGTTCGAGTAGCCAAAAGTTTTACACGCCGAAATTTATCGTCTGTCATGAATCTTACCAACTTCACCTTTAGCCTACGAGATGGCTTGACTTTGCTTCTGATGACCACAACTCTGTGCGCCAACTTGCGTTTTACAATGTGCCGACAAGCGCTTAGAATGTGACCCCAAGGCGCGTATCCGGTCACTTCCTAAAATAGACCCTTTAAGCGGCCACCAAGAATAAAAGTGTTACGTCGGCGTTTATTCTGGCCCCCAAACTGGTTCCGACGTAACATCCAAGTGTGGGGGTTTCTCTTGGAAGTCTTTTCCCTATTTTGTTTATGTAGTTATGTCTATGCTTGTGCAATGGTCCCTTTTCTAATGTTATACGAGATACTAGGTAGATATTGCGCTTGTTAACTTCTTACCATGATAAATAAATGCATTTTTTTTATGCTCCAAGCACAAAGGCCAATGCTCACACAATTATCCAGCCACGATACATTCCCAGATCTGCTTGCAACCCGTTAGCCGCCAAGGACGCTGTCAGCGAGGTGGGGCTGTAAGCGCCTGATACACCTTTCATCGTTGTAGTGGCCTAAGAAACGGCCAGTGGTGGTGGTAAGCGAGAAATATCGGCATCCATGGTCGATCACGTTACCCAGCTTGCGCAACGATTTGGAGCCTTTCGCCTTACCTGTGTGAGTCCGGCCTACGGCTGGCTTCTCATTCCAACTCTTGCTCTTTTTTACGCAATGATTCGTACCCATAGAATCACGCTATATATACTGGATACAGCGATTCATTCTGTGCACATTTAGTAATGCGGAAGGTATCACGCGCCAAGCCCTTGTATCTTAAGCCCCGATATTTGGTTACTTGGGATACCGATATATTGGAAGTCACGTGCTCCATCGAATCTAGCACATGCTTGTCAACGAATTAGCGGTCACGTATCTGTTCTCACCTGCGGTACCGTTTCGTTCCTTCAAGCACCATATCATATAATTGCCCTCCATGGCGCGCAACGAATCATGCAGGCCGCGTATAGATATCTCGAGCTTACCAGATATCTCCAAGACAGAGATGGACTTTCTTGACACGTCGTTCTTCCGTTCAGATGAGTCTTCTAGACCGCAACTTCCAACGCCTGCTTCAATCATTGCGGATTACGGAGATGGAGGAGCCCGGGTTATAAAGATTGAGAGTCTGAACATGGCCGTCAAGATTGACTACGTACCTCACCTGCGGTTGGAGGAGGCACAGACGATGCGTGCGATCCGACAGATCTTTCCAGATGGCCAGATTCCTGTTCCCGAAGTTTTCGGATGGAGAAGATATCGTGATCAGAACTTCATCTATATGAGCCTTGTTCACGGAAAGACGTTACGAGAAGCGTGGCCCTCACTTGCCGACGACGACAAGGAATCGATCGGGAGCGAACTTAAGCAGATTATCTCGTCCCTGAGGCTTATTACTCAAGAACGCCCCAATCAGATCGGTAGGATGGTTTTTCTGTTAGTATGAGCCTTGTTAACACTGGTGCAGCTTCCGTCAATGGTGGCGTAGTGCAAGACAGATTCTTCAGACTTGATTACGAACAAGGTCCTTTCCCAGATATCAAGTCTTTCAATGACTGGCTATTTGCGGCAGCAACTCGCCAAAAGCCTGGACCTGACGGAATCGCTGGTCTCGACCATCCCGATATGTATCGAGACCTGCTCCCTGACGCTGGGAATGTGTACTTTACCCATGGAGACCTCACATTGGGCAACATCATGATCTCAACTGCTTCTCCACAGAGGATCTGTGCTATCATAGATTGGGAGCAGGCAGGCTGGTATCCCGAGTATTGGGAGTATTGTAAAATGATGTACGGAGTGGAATACCACCACGACTGGCGAGTTCAGGACTGGCCTGACAAGATTACTGAACCTTTCGATGCAGCGTGGTTTGCTTTTGTAGAATATTCATTGTGGCGTTGTCCATAGTTGACCAATCCAAAGTAACTTTCTAATATTGCTATCTCTGCTACACAATCTCTTGCAGCTTATGCTTCGTCTGGTGGATCCATTTCTGATACCGTACGGAGGGCGCAGTGGCACTCGCGGAGAAGTTCCCGATGGGATACTGTCGGGCTATTCAGCTTCTGTACAAGGAATAGCTCCGAGCCTCTGGAATCAGCCAATGCGGAAAACGTCGGCAACGGCCAAGCCATCCTCCAACGGTATGCCATCCAAAGGTTTGCCGAAGAGAGTTGCCGAATACTAAAGCAAGCCTATCGCGGAACCTCCGATAACAACTTGAGCAGTACATCCTATCACGATCACGAACCATCTTGTCAAGAAGCTCAATCATCTATAGATTACACCAAGACTCAGTAACAAGCTTCCTTGAGATCAGAGTGTCTACATTGAACCCTTCTATTACTTAGAGAGACTAAATATTCTGCTGTCAAGAGTATTCACCGAAGCCGTAGTAGAGTGTCCCCGGGCGGCTGCGATAAAGCCTCGAGAGCACCGGAACCCCTACCGAGGTCTCGAACAGGGTGGAATCTTATCCGATCACAGTCGGATGCTCAGATAACCGGCCGAGTCCCCGGGCCCCGGAGGCGCATCCGTCGCGGACGGTTGCCCTACTTGTCGACGTCGTAGTAGAGCTAGCCAGCTTGTGTGGAACTCGCCCGTCATAGCTTGAGCTTGATTCTTGCTGTGATGTTTTCTTTTACGTGATCGTAACTCTGTTCCCCTCTAGCGAGTCTCGACTCAGCAGATATCCAGTTATCCCTCGACAACGTGAAGAATTGCCCCATAGATTCCCCTCTTCTCCGCAGATAGCTCCTCACTACCCCGTGGGGATGGACGGTAGCCAAGAAGTGCCAATCTCTGCATCGTGAAAGCTTGAGAGCTCTTTTCTCCACTCACATTCAAAGCACACTAGACCACCTCGAGATAAGCCCCAGCAGGCATGAGATATCGCGGACACCGGTTGAGGGGGGAGGACGTTGATCTTTGGGGAAGACCGGTAGGCATTCCCGGAATCTCATGTGGTTGCTGCCATGGAAGAGCCTGTTATCCTGTGCGGCTAAGCCCGTAGGGGAACACCACAACAAGGATCAACTCCATAACGTAGGGGGCAACTCAACACTCGGGCAGCTGTCACTGTTTCCAATCTGTATAAGTTGAGCCCACAATCCCCGGATTTTGATCATCTCTCTCCACATCAGCTTCATCACTCTCTCATTCTTCTTCACCTCTTCCTCTCCACCTCTCTTCCCCTCTCGTCTCTCTCTACAGCTACTCAACTCTCAATCATTGAGTTGTTTAGTCCTGTTTGCCTGCCTGCCTGTTTGTTTGTTAGTCAATTCACTTTGCACTCGCAACAACAACCGACATCATGTCGCAATACTCCAACGGTCTCGTCGAGAAGGACCTCAAGCACGACTACGAGAAGCACCCCGAGCTGAACAATGTCCCGTCTGCGGCCGGAGAAGCTCAAGTTCATGATGATGTATTTGGTGATATCACCGATGAGGGCCCCAACTACCGAGCTGTACGTCTTCGCCACCTGATCGACAACTAACCTCAACTTTAACTAACACACTGTAGGTGGGATGGATCGGCACCATTGCCCTCATGATGAAGACCCAGATTGGTCTGGGTGTTTTATCTATCCCTGCTGTCTTTGATGTTCTCGGTATCGTCCCTGGTATCATCTGCCTTATCGTGATCGCCGTCATCACCACCTGGTCCGACTACATGGTCGGTGTCTTCAAGCGCAACCACCCTGAAGTCTACAGCATTGACGATGCGGCTTTCTTGATGTTTGGTCGCATTGGCCGCGAGATTTTCGGAATTGCCTTCTGCCTTTGTACGTCTCCTTATCCATAACCCCATGAAGACTCACCTGCTAACGAGTTCCCAGACTGGATCTTTGTTGCCGGCTCTGGCATGCTTGGTCTTTCCATCGGCCTCAATGCTGTCTCTCTTCACGGCACCTGCACAGCTGCTTTCGTCGCCGTTGCTGCCATCTGTGGATTCCTCCTGGCTAGTGTCCGTACCCTTGGCCGCATCAGCATCCTCGCTTGGGTTGGCCTTGTCTGCATCATGACCGCCATCTTCACTGTTACCATTGCTGTTGGTGTTCAAGACCGACCTTCTGCTGCTCCTCAGACTGGCCACTGGGAGTCCGACTACAAGATCGTCAACAACCCGTCATTCACCGAGGCTATTTCAGCTATCTCGTCACTCGTCTTTGCTTATGCTGGTACGCCTGGCTTCTTCGGTATCCGAGCTGAGATGCGCCGACCTGAGCATTATACTCGCTCCCTGCTTGTCTGCCAGGCTGGTGTCACCATCACCTACATCTGCATCGGATGTGTCGTCTACCTGTACTGCGGTTCCTACGTCGCCTCTCCCGCTCTTGGCTCAGCAGGACACTTGATCAAGCGAGTTGCTTACGGTATCTCTCTCCCTGGTCTTCTGGCTACTACAGTTCTCGTCATCCACTTCGCTGCCAAGTACGCCTTTGTCCGCATCCTTCGAGGATCCAAGCACCTTGCTTCCAACAGCGCCGTTCACTGGGGAACTTGGCTCGCTTGCACCCTGACCACCACGGTCATTGCCTACCTGATTGCTTCCGGTATTCCTGTATTTGGTGGTCTCGTCTCCCTCGTCGGTGCCCTCCTTGGTACCCTGATGAGCTTCCAGATCTACGGTTGCATGTGGCTCTATGACAACTGGTCCAGCGGCCGTAGCACCCCCTCGACTCGCTGGTACCTCATGGTTGCTTTCAGCGTCTTTGTCATTGTCTCGGGTACTTTCCTCATGATCGGTGGTACATACGGATCCATTGTTGGCATTATCGATTCATACAAGACTGAGGGAGGCTCGGCTGCCTTTTCCTGTGCTGATAACTCCAATTCTACATAAGATATAGCGTTCATTCTTTCATACTGCATTCATAGGACAGAGGGAAAACAAAAGAGAGGTCTCACATTCATGCATTAGCTGAGGTTGAAGAATAGATTTCTACTATCCTTTTGAACAAAAACATATTTCCTTGATCGAGAAACTTCATATGTGATACTAGCCTCTATTGTGGTGATCAGATTCAGAAGTCACTGGAGATAGCGGCTCAGAATCAAGATTGTGAACCCTGATCTGTAAAGTCATGATGCAAAGATGATCGAGCGGGCACACCCTGACGTCTGACCTTACTCATAGTGGCCGATCATCGAAAGCTTGTTTTTCATTGGATGAAGAAGTCTCATGTACGATATGAGAAACGTAGCGAGATTAAGTTTTCAACTTGTTACTAGCGGCCAGACGTCTCTGGTAGTTTTGACCACACTTAACCCACTGTGGAAGGTCAAAAGGTTGGCGTGACGAGGTCTTTTCAAAGCTTTATGGTGCAAATATTCCGAGGCGGGTTCAACCGAGACAACCCGCTCCGAATTCAGATCGTGAGGGAAATCGAATTGATGAATATCTACGCCATATTTGGAGTCTATCAAAGCCAATGCTGATATCTAGTCTTCGTCTTCTTTCTTGTAAACTGCAAACTCGTCAAATAACGCTACTTCTTCAAACTTCTGCGCAATAGCTTGCACCCCTGCGTCCTCTCTATTGGTCATGGCCAAGTCGTAATCGACAATCAGACTCGTTGAAATAGCCGTTTGTGTCAGCTCGTGATGCTTTCCTTGCCCTTCAAACTCGGCCATCAGCCTCTTGGCCTCCCTGTTGGTCAGCAGGCCGTTATTCATAGCCATTGTCAAGAACGCCCGCCCAATGTCGCCGAATATCGGATAGCCGATATATAAATGCTGCCAGTATCTAATGCAAAGCATAAAGTAGAATCTTGCGGTAGGGTCTTCAGTGTCTTTGCATATGGTATTTGCTATATGCATAAGAGAAATGTTGATATAAGGCATGTAACTCTTTGGCATCTGCTGCGTCCTATATAGCAGGGCCAACCGCTTAAGCTGGTTTAGCGAAGCATCAAAAATGGCCTTTGGGGTACTGTCTTGCGAGTTGAAGCTCCGTAACCTATTGTTCGACTCCCCCCGAATAAAGGGGCGGAAGATGTCCAAGACGAAGCAGTGGAACCACATACTGTCGCCAAGGTCAGCCAAAGGAGAAGCTCGTTAAGATGTCGACTTACTGGAACAACATAACATGCTCATTGCTATCCTGGTCCCATGCCATATCTTTGCCGATAGAATCAGCCCAAGCCAGAACCTTTTGATACTTGGCCTCTGCAAACGCAACAGGAACGCGGTCAATAACCGGCACGCCATCTGTTGCACCGTAGACCACAGCAACCTCCTGAACTATAGCAAAGAATTCGCAAAGCTTGGTGAATGAGCGGCCCATGTACTCTGGCAGCGGGTGTTCAGGCCATGTATCCTCAGAAGAATCAATGGTCCGATCATGTGAGCCAGGTATTGGTAGAACCGGAGGAATCCCAATGCTTTCATCATGGTAGTATAAAGCGTGTATCCTGCGATGTATTAGGAGTGCAATAGAAAGAGGTGTGGCGAGATACTTACGTTAACCAGTTATAAGTGCTCCATGCAACATGTGCAGTGACGCGGAGCGAATCATCTGATAATTGACGAAAAGCTAATGATGGGCTATCGTGGGGAATGCCATATAAACCCAGTCTCCTCCCCATTTGACGACCAGAGCTTAGCAACTCTCTGGCTAACCTGTCCTTTCCATGGTAGAAACAGCCCAGGCTAAAAATGTTGATTGCCGACAAGGTAATGATATCATCAGCTGATGCTTCGGCTCGAAAAAGCCGTTCAGCTTCTCTAAAGAATAGACCCCCAAGAGCTACTGATGCCAGATCTGAGGCTGTATAAGAATGCTGTTATCAAGGTGTAAGTTATGAAAACAGGACGTGACAGTATAATCAGGGGAACTTACGCATGCCACATATAGTATCGTGCTGACAAGGAATGCAGAGCAAAATCTTGGTTTCCGACTAACCAGATCCTCGAGGAAACGATCAGCGTCAATGAACCCAACGATAGTCTGATCAGTCTCTAGAAAAAGGGAGATCAGACTGGCGGCCGATTTGTCGCTGATGGGAACCTTGGTCCAGTAGGATATAACCAGCTTTTCCAGCCGATCATCGCAGTACACACGAGAGCCAGAAGACGCCAGTACAACAGGACTTGTTGGCAACATGCGAGGTAACAGAGTAGCCGGATTTAATGATTGTGCCCAAGAGGGAGACGCAGGCTTGTTCAGAGGAGAGAAGCCAAGAGATGCTATGTCGACGGGTGTCAAAGTTGGATAGACGATTCCATGAAGGGCTGTGAGCTCAAATTCAAGCCCAGAGCTGGTCCTTGGCAATAGACCCTGGGATAGTTTCCGGGTAGACGGGGCCAGCCTGTTATGTACACTCCCATGCAACGATGAAAAGACGCTGTCCACATCAGAAGGTCTTCTCAGGTGTTGCAAGAGTTTCAGTGCATCTTGCTCCGGCAGAGTACGCAGCTGATCTACTATATCTGAATAATTGTTAAAGGTGCTCTGGAGACTATCGAGCTGTTTCTGGACTTTAATAGTCGCATCAACCGTCTTTGGCGGAACTCGATAGATACACTCCAAGCCACGTTTCCGACAATGGTCGCATCGTGGCTCAGCACCGTTACACTTGCAGAGATTAGCGTCTGCTACATATACAACAAATGACGATTCAAAACTCACGGCGCGTTTCTTTTCACGACAGGGGTTGCAGGCTATCCTGACGTTCTGGCGTTTTCTCTTCAGCACTCGGAACTCCCTTTCAGCCCCAGCTTGAGCCTGGTCCGTTTCGAGATCGTCGTCTCGAGGTGCTGGATGAATCTGCCTGTATTTCTCTTCCATAATGCACCGCGTCTATGGCCGTGTGCTGAGTCATTGTCGTTGTGCCCAATGCTGTACCCAACAGGGAGGCGGTCGTCTGTGGGGTTGCGATGTGCTGATGAAAGCCCTTGTGATTCCGGGACGGGTATACTTTGATACGAGATTTGTTAGGGGGGATGGTGATTCATTGAAGCTATCGCAACTAAACACGCTATTTCCGTGAGACAAGCTATTGACCAGATTGCTAGTCTTAGTATCTTACATACAATATTCAATAGACCATCCGCCTCGTTTTGCACAAGTTATTGAACTAAAAGGGTCAGTGCTAGCATATAACGTTAGTTGTTATGCGGTTGCTGAAACGACAATCCATTGACATGTATCAAATAAGCAAGTATCGGCAAGAGCTCGGCATAATGCATCTTCAAGAGACGCTAGAACCCTCTCAGAATTCCATCGACAAACAGAAATACGGGGTCGCCGAGGTTATTCGCCCTCAGACCCTGTAGCTCGGATAGAAGATGTCCCGTCGCCGTGTCTTGGCTCTTTTTACGTGTCATTGAATCTATTCCGTCACCGATAAGAATCTGACAGCAAGGTTAAAGCCGACTACTACTGCACGTAAGAGGGTTACATTAGCATCTTGAATTCTGCAGACTTACTCGTACACTCGTAAAAGAATACTTTATATCCAGAAAAATAAACTCAAACTGTCAAACTGCTTCCACCTAGTGAGGTCATCGCACATTCTTACCGCTTTGGGAAGTCTGACCGAATCTGTGGAACCTCCACAACAACGCAGTGACGTTTTGGCCATGCAGAAAAAAATCCCCATAATAGTACAGTAGTTTGTTTGTTTGTAATGCCATTGTCCTTACAAATCACAGCTATGAGCCTCGGCTCTCGTAGCTACAGCGCCACTTTGACGTGTCTACGGCACTTGGACATGTTATTTAAAGATCTGCAATCTATACTACCTGGTGACGTCTTACTATTCATCTAACTTTTCATCTCATACTCATATATTTATATCTCACTCTGCCTCACAAACCTCATACCCCTCTAATTCACACATCTCAACCTCATCACCGACAAAATGACACAGAACAAGACCTTTGTCTACAAGAAGATCCCCACTGGCCTCCCCGTGGCCGGCGAGCATCTCGCCACAGAGGATCGCCCCGTGGACATCAGCTCTGCTCCCGAGGGCGGTCTCATCCTCGAGATTCACTATGCCTCCTTCGACCCCTACCTGCGCGGCAAGATGCGCGACACAAGCGTCAAGTCCTACGCCCCAGCCTTTGAGGTCAACGACCCCATCGTCAACAGCGTCCTTGGCAAGGTCATCAAGACCGACACCTCTGACTACGCCGAGGGTGACATTGTCGTCGGCTTCCTCCCCATTGCAGAGTACGCTCGTCTCGACAAGGACGCTGTCAAGAACTCCAACTTGAGGAAGATCCAGAACCCTCACAACCTTGACCTCGGTCTCTTCCTTGGCCCTCTGGGCATGCCCGGTCTCACCGCCTGGTCTGGTCTTCACAAGATCGGTCAGCCTCAGAAGGGTGAGACCATCTTCATCAGCTCTGCCGCTGGTGCCGTTGGTCAGATTGTCGGTCAGGTCGCCAAGAAGGAGGGCCTGAGGGTTATCGGATCCGTTGGCTCTGACGACAAGCTTGACTTTATCAAGAAGGAGCTTGGATTCGACGATGGCTTCAACTACAAGAAGGAGAAGCCCCAGGATGCCATCCCCCGACTTTGTCCCAACGGTATCGACATCAACTTTGAGAACGTTGGTGGAGACCACCTCGAGGTCGCCCTCGCCAACATGAACGTCAACGGCAGAATCGCCATCTGCGGCTTGGTAAGCTTACCCCTATTCTTAGACCAGAACATTACTAACCTCCCTCAGATCTCCGAGTACAACACCCCTGCCGACCAGCGTGAGGGCGTCAAGGGTCTCATGTCCCTTATTGCCAAGCAGGTCACCATGGAGGGTTTCCTTGTGGGCAACCCCAAGTTCGGCCCTGCCTACGCCAAGGAGCACCAGGAGAACCTCCAGAAGTGGCTTGCTGACGGCAGCGTCAAGGCCAAGCTCTACACCACTGAGGGCATTGACAACGCTGCCGAGGGCTTGATCGGTATGCTCCAGGGCAAGAACTTTGGCAAGGCCGTCCTCAAGTTGAAATAAGTTAATGCGTCCATGATGATGAACATTATGATATGGGACTAAAAGGTCATTGGACCACATAATAAGATAGAGAATAAAGTAATCAACTGTATACTACGTGATCGAATTGGCGGTGAAACAGATGTAAAATCAGATGTGATCAACAGCTATTAGCAGAATCTGTAACGTAACGATCTGTGACTATACATCAAGAGTTTAAGCTGTAACTCGGCAAAGTCAAATGATACAGTACACAAAAGACATTGGAATACTTAACAACTTGAAAAGGCCTCACGCCAGCTTTCTTCATGTCTTTGAAATAACGAGACGTATAGGGTGTTTCAACAGAGGCGTATGTTAGGATAAAAGAAAATTGATTATATCTCCTCGGTTTTATGCCCGGACATACTGACGACGGGGACCAGTTCCTTTCTTTGACGAAGAACATAGTTTCAGTTTTATACATAAGCTATAACTTTCCAGCTATGGAGTAGTGAGCTATCAAGAGCATCATGAATGATATAACATGCTTTTCTACCTGCCAGCCGCTCTTTGCTGCTGTAATCAAAACTTATCTCTATTAGAGGGTTTCTGCGAGCTTATTATTATCACAATAACGATCTTGAAGCTGCCTTCAAGATTTGCCAGAGAAATTACATTCATAAGCCATATCTGCCTGAAACAGAAGAATACTAATAAGCAGTTTAGAGTGTGTATTTGGATGTTATCGGCCACCTTCAGACAGATACCAAGACTTCAGAAGTTGGTAGTTTTATTTTAAATGAAATTCAATACTCTGTAGGTAATCAAACTAGAAAGTGGTAACTAGGATGCATTGATAGCACAGCCGAGTACATCGTAAGGTCGACCAGTTGTGTGATAAAGACCATCGTCAACCTACCTAGATACCACAATCAATCGACAGTATAAACTCAACGGGCTGTAAAACAAATTGCACAGGCATGGCTCTGTCTATCAATAGATGTAGTAGTATATACAAAAGCCTCATCTTATCTTTCGTTACTTCATCGCTCAACCCTCATAAGCAGTCCCCATTATTTCTCCAAGACGCCTGGACATTTGATCAAAGTGACCATGTCCCATCATGCACCTTCCCACCTGTTGCATGCGAAATTCTAATGAGATCTATCAAAGGTTGTTCTTCAAAATCAGTGAGATACTCTACCGATCATGCCGCCTCGGCTTCTTGCTCAGCGACATTCTCACTTGAGCCCTCCCAGTCATCACTCTCGAGGCCCTCGCGGCGGATAAACAGGGAAAACACCCAGCCCACAATCGCCAGTCCACCAAAAATGCTCCAGGCCAAGGCTTCACCTTTGGGGCGGATGCCGATAGACAGACTGAAGAGGCCACCAGACACGAAAGGGCCAAAACTTCGACCCAAGGCAGAAAGAGTCTGCGCCATTCCGTTAAGGCTTCCAAGACTCGAGTGCGACGGAGCCGAGTTAGTGATCTAGTACTGGTTAGCAATTTCAGCCCAGGAATGGCCATGGCTTTGTGACTTACCAAGAGCATAACGCTCGACAATCCTCCTACGGCGCAGAGGTTCTTGAGAATCAGTACCACGCCAATCTCGATGTAAAGCCAAATTTTGCCAGATCCAAGACCAAACAAGGGCTTGTCGTCGGCATAACCAACCCAGGGCATGAATAACATGCTGATGCCGAGTCCCAAAAGAGAGATTTGGTAGGTGCCGAGGTTACCTAGCTTGACCTTGAGCTGCTGGAATAGGAAGGCCTGGAAAATGCAGCTTGCCAATCCAGCAACACTCAGACTAATACCGATTCTACTTGGCAGCAAATCGCGACCAGCGGGTGGGGGTGTGGCAGCGAAGATGGGATATAGACTGTTGAATGAGATGTTGGAGAGCTGGAACACAAGGTAGGTGAACAAGATAAGCATAGTGGTCCGGCTAAGATCCTTCCAAGCGGAAAGGGCGGGGTCTTGCTTGTTGTCGCTATCGTCATCGTCGTCGTTTTCGGACTCAGAGTCGGATTCGAGTACTCTGTTAGAGGATAGAAGAGGCCGGTTGACCTGGGTCTGAGATCGAGACCGAGGCCAGCGCGCGCTCCAAGAAGGGCGTCGGGGAGGTGGCTTGCGCGAAGGCAGCCATGATAGAATCTTCTCTACCCATGCAGGCTTCTCGTAGTTGACCTCGGATTTATCCAGGGTTTCCTCAAACCAAACGCCGACCACAACGACACTAACGGCAAGAAGCGCAGCCGCGAGGATGTTGGGAGCCAAGTAAGGATACTTTTTGCCAGCTGTTCCAACGAGTATGCCACCCAGAGCAGGTCCAGTGATGCTTCCAAGCGAATAGATGACGGGCAGGTAGGTGAAGGCTCGGCTCTGGTTGGATCGATCGGTGACTTCTCCCAGGACGGTTGGAACACAGGCGGCGTTGCCATTGAGGAGGCCCATGGCAACGTGGACAATGACAATCTGCCAGTACTCTTTGCAGAGTCCAAAGACGCAGAAGCAGCCCATGAGGGCGGCTGTGCCCATGATGAGAACGGGTTTTCTTCCAATGACATCTGAGGCATATCCCCAGAGGAAGTTGGTCGACAGCTGCGCCAATGCGAATGCGCTCGCCAGTATTCCAACGTAAAGGCCGGCCTCGTCGGGCGGGATGCCAGGCATATTGAGCACCATGTCGGGGAGATATGGGGATATTGAGTTCAGGGCAGTCTGCTCGGCGAGGGAGAGGAAGGCCAATAGCAGCAGCTGGCGTACAGGCAACGGGGTCTCTTCGTGGTCATCATCGTCGGAGGATTCGCTCACGTTGTCGGGAGGATATGGTTGTTCGGAGGGCGTCTTGGGCGGCGTAGTAGGAAAGGTCTGGTATCGATGAGACTGTCGTCGCAAGGAGCTGAGGGTAGGGATCGGCGCGCCGGCGTGGAATGAGCCTGATGAGGCTGTTCGTTCAGCGGCCATGGCTCTCATGGCGGCGACGTTGAAGGAGGTTGTTCGTGAGGGCGTCATGATGGGCAATGCCTTGACTTTACAGTCCAAAGGCCTCTCGGGGACCTCTGTCGCTGGTGATCAAGTCTCGTGTTGAAATCGAGAGTGGTGACGTAGGTAGCTGGGCAGGATTTGTTTTGGCGGGGCGGACACGAGCCACGGGGAGGACAGGGCTGTTTTGACGCGATTAGAACCAGGACCAGGGCATTTGTTAGCGTCTGAGTAGCAGGAGATGGCTGGTTAGTCGATTTGCATGATCGACGACGATCTTGCTGGAGGTATAAGGAGAGAAAGAGTGAGACATTGAAGGGATATCGGACTATCGCTATACGGCATTTTGTGCGGTTTCCCGAATATCGGCCGATCACCTGCAGATTTGCCCGGACCGCGTGAGCCCGTTGGAGGCACGATCGTGAATGTCACTGCGGGGCGATCAAGAGATTTCCCCCAATCAGAGATCCTTATCCAAACCAAGCTTTCAGAGTCGCTCTTTGCTTTGTCCAGGATCCCTAGGCACACTTACAAGGTCACACGATCACCAATTCTACCTGATTAAGACGTCAAGAGACTTATATACTACTCACGAATATGGAGATACTCTTAATGGTTACCCTGTAGTAGACTGGATTGCTAAAGGGCAAACATAGTGGCTTTGTCGAGGTATTCAATCAAGACAAAACCATGATTGCCTCCTGTCATCTGGGTACCTGGGAGCCGTGAAGAGAGCATCGAACTTGGAAATACCTCGGGTGAATATTTCCCGTCATTGACACCAGCTACAAATCGACCAAGATCTAAGTCACCGCTTAATACCACAGTCTCGTGGAACCAACAGTTTGTTGTATAATTTTATAAAATCTGACTAGTACAAAAACGCTAATTACAGGCTAAATAGCAGATATGCATATATAAACCATTGCTTTTCCCCATATTTCCTTTTCTCTAATCCTCAATCTCATAAATCTCCTCAAGCATGTCCTCCAGAAACTCCTTCTGCTCCTGTATCCACTTGCGAGCAGCAGCAATATCATAGGGTCTCTTAGCAGTCTCCCGGCCACGCTCCTGCTTCTGAAAGTGACGAATCCGCTCTTCAAGGATCTCAAGTCGATACTCGGTGTATTGGTTATACAAGGCAGACAGGTCCGAGATACCGCGCACACCAGTCAAAACCGTCTCATCCTTGACAAGAGGGTTCTGGGCGCGGAACGAAGTCACCATTGCGATACGTTCACGGCCACCAAAAGCCTTGAGGGCTTGATGCTCGATGTATCGACCCTGCATGACAACAGCAGTTCCCTGGACTGGACCACGGACAACCTTGGATTCGCCATTAGGGAGACGAAGAGCAGTCTCGCCGCCAACCATGCCATCACAGTTGGAAAGCATGGTGACAACGACAAAGGGGAAAGAGTCGTAGTGCCATGCAACAGCAGAGGCGTTGGCTTCCTTCTTGGACTGATCGAGGGCATCGGGGTGCTCGACGCTGTTCTCGCCTGCATCATTGATGGAAATGTTGACGTTGCCGATGTCAAAATCCATGACGGGGATCAACTCTGTGCCAGCAATGGCCGAGACCTTGGCGAGGACTTCGGGAGACTTCCAAGCAGCATAGGTGAAAGGAGCACGGCTGTGAATGGTATAAGCTCAGGTACGCATATGTAGTTTGACAGTGTTTACTTACTCTGGACCCATTCCCCGAACCATATTCTTGATAAAGCCAGAAGTATACTGGCAGTCTCGAAGCACAGGCTCACTGAAGATCTCAGCGCGCATCTGGTCGACGGCTTCGGGGGTAAAGAGCTGGAAAGGATCGCAGACAGCATTGGGAGCGATGCCTTGACCCTCGAGACCAATCTCAGCCATGGTGTAGATCTTCTTGGGAGGCTCATAGTTGAGATGCTTTTCCGCGTTGAAGGGCTCACGGACAGTCTTGGCGGCCTCGTCGATGAGGAACTGGGGCATGGGGTTGGAGGGCTTGGTGGCTCGCTTGGTCTTGGAAGCGATGGGCTTGGGAGCCCGTCGAGGAATGGAAAAGTCTTGCACAAGGGCAGGCATTGTGACTGATGATGAGAGCGATGTGTGCAGATGAGTGTGGTGAGATGAGAATGCTTGAAGAGTTGTTTGATGAGAAGTGATCTAGAAGAGGTCATTTCTGTTTCTTATATCTCTATGAAATATCGTGATCCTCCCGTTATGGAACCATCCCATCTCTCTCGTGAACTGAACCGATGTCAATCAACTAAGACCAAGCACCCTCCACCCCACAACTCCGGCCGATTCTATTCTCCTCATCCTCCTAGATCGGCCATATCGAGATTTGCCTCCTACTATACAGACAAACCTACCAGGACGTTGACGGCGGGAACCTCTCGGGTTTGGCTGCCGACCCCTGGAACTAAGCCTATAAGAGTCTAAGACGCTTTACCACAACACCCTCGGATATGAAGCCGAGGGGTGTATATTGCTTCTAGAAACAATCGATCCGAAGAATCCGTTATTACCGAATAGGTGACACATTTCATGGCAAGTCTAAGCGTTATCAAGTGCATTTCTGATGATCGTGTGATGCTATTTGTGCAGACATGGCGTAGGTGAATCCAACCAGTCCGTTCGGATGACGCTTCTAGAATGCGATAATACGTGTCCGTTCCACTGTCCTGGTCTGTTAGTTTTTAGACAATAGTTTCCGGTTTCTTGTTGACCTCAATTGCCTCTCTGCCTGAAGCTTTGTAATTTCAAAAGTCCTTATCACCCTTCTCTCGAGCCTAGTTGGCCGGCTTAGTTCTATCTCTATCTCGACCTACATCAGCACTCTCAACACTTCACTCGAAACCACATATAAAATCTTTCCTCAAATCTTTACATGCCAATATGTCTCCTACCTTTACTCAGTCCGCACACCTCTACAAAAACATCTGCGCTGCTCTCAAACAGCGACGTCGATTCTCAGCGGATCCCCAACAGAGTCGTCCAGATCTGTCAACCCCATTCACCGGCGTGTCTCCATTTTCTTCATCTTCTATGCAGGACACAGAAAAGGCTCCAACCAGTGTCTCTATCAAGAGCACGGAAGTTACTTCTGCATGGAATTCGACTCTCACACAACCCTATTCTGCAGATCTTCGGAAAGTGTGGACTAAATGATTGGGACACGACTGCAAGGGCAAGAGTATGATTTTGAAGGAGGAAACATGAGCAATGATTAATGAATTGTTTTTAATTTTGTTATTCTCGATGAGTTGGGTATCGGTGTTTATAAAAGTTATTCTCGTGGGATGGCAGAATGAATATCAGGATGATGTCAACAGCTTAAAGACAACTGTGGATTGCCAGGTGTTTCAAACCAGACTTCTACTATAATTTATCGATCGATCGAAGAACATTAGTATCTATGATTGAAATAAAAGTGTACATCTTCTTGAAGGCCATTCCCATATCACTTTCTGGCTGGCGTTGCTTGGGGCGCCAAGTGTATGCGGCTGCTCTTGGTTGGCTATAGAAACCAAGCTCAGGCGCATCCCAGGGTTCTCTGACAACTTGTAGTCATTCCAATATTCCAATGAAACTCCAATTAAAACGTTCAGGATTCTGAATATGTTTCTTGATCAAAGGGGATCGATGCCATCTTGATCGGCTTCTCTAGACCAGGTACGCTATACCTCAGAAGGCTCGGCTCATCCGATCGGATAGCATCTCCGTCTGATACCAAACGGCAGCAATTATATTCAGACACAGGGTTGAACGCATTGCATAATCTAAAATGATTATAAACTGCCATATCCGTAAATGGTCGAGCAAGTGTTGCATAGTGATACACAAACTTCAAGTTACACACTCACTCATCTTGAACCAACCCGTATAAACAACATGATGCAAGCATCAAATCGCCTAAAGACTTCCTTTCTAGAAGGAAAGCAAACTTTTGGCGCGTGGCAGATGCTTCCAGGTGCCAACATTTCGCGGCTGTTAGCACGCTCAGGAGTTGACTGGGTTCTTGTTGACTGTGAGCATGGAAATATTGACGGTACGACAGCCTTCACGTGAGATTCTAGGGATATACTTATACGGTGGTGTGCAGATGGTGCAATGCATGATGCGGTTCCTGCAGTTGCGGCGTTGGGGGTCTCCCCTCTTGTGAGGCTGCCTGACTTGCAAGGATGGATGGTGAAGCGTGAGTTGCTATAGCCCTTCCTTGTTGCTTCTTCCCCGCATAGGCTGGATAATTATCTCCGGTGTGGCTGGCTGACATGTCCAACTCCTATCCAGGCGCTCTCGACAGCGGCGCCCACGGTGTAAGTGCCTCTGTTCGGAATAGTTACACGAAAGCTGATGGCCTTTCAGATCATCGTACCCCTCATCCGCACCGTCGAAGAAGCCAAACAACTCGTCCTAGACTCTAAGTTCCCTCCCCTAGGCCGCCGCGGCTTCGGCTCCCTTATCGCCCTGGAAAGATTCAACCCCAACCCCACACTGACCGAGTATCTTCACCAAGCCAACGACGCCCTCGTGACAGTCATACAAATCGAGACCCGAGAGGCTTTTGACACCGTCGAGGAGATTGCCGCGGTGGATGGAATCGACGCTCTCTTCATTGGCCCGTTTGACCTAGGTTTGTCCCCTCCCCTCCGTCCGTACGCGGGCTATTTTAACCCTTTCAGGAAATAACATCGGGCATCCCATCCAGAAGGGCGTTATCGGTCCTGAGCTTAAAGAGGCGCTTGATCGGATCCTAACTGCGACGCGCAAGGCGGGCAAGAAGTGTGGGATCTACTGCAAGGATGCGAAGCAAGCGAGAGACTTTGCTGGTCTGGGCTATGATATGCTCGTTGCTGCTACCGACTACACGGGGCTTCAGGCTGCGGTTAGTTCAGAGGTGACGATTGCCAAGGGTGTGGAAGCTGGAAAGGGGACATGGTGAGGAGAATACATAGAATGTTTGGAGATAAGTAGAATTCTAAGGCTTTTATCTACAAATACACAACAACATCATTCCGCCACCAAGCATCTACAAACTCTATCAATTCTAAACTTTTGCCATCCAACTCATTCCAACGTTAACATATTATCCGGCATGATATCCGGATCTCCTATCTGATGTACAATACTCATAAAATCCTCCGACGAGATACCAATGGTGTCGAGAAACTCCATATCGCTCGTCATGGGAGGTTGGATGCAGTGCAAAGGCACCGAATCTGCATCGATGCCAAGAGACTCCGCCGCAAGAAGACGCTGCTGCTGCTCCTCATCGGCCTTCCTGGCAAGTTCAGAGGCCGTCTCATCTGTTACAGCGAGCGAAAGCGTCTGAAGACCCTGTTGCTGTACCTGCGCGACGAGCTCTTGGCATTGAGCCTCGAGGTAAACGAGCTCTTGCTTCCGCACCGTAGCGAGTCGATTACCTCGGGCGATCATGTTGTCCAAAATTTGGTGAACAAGTTGTCTGCAGCCTTGGTCATCGGCAACGCCTGGGAATAACGCCGTGGCCATATTGAGGTGTAGGGCGGCGCCAAAAGTAAATTCAAGGTCGTAGGGCAAGAAAACCTCTATAAGCTTATCAGCCTCACTTTCTTTATAGGATTGAAGATAATGGAACATACCAAGCAGACTATATTCGCTGGTGAGGATCTGCAGTGTCTTGACCGCCGACTTGATACCGGTAGAGATAACAGCGGCTGTTTGGCCTAGAAAGCTTTCCCAGTTCTCGTCACCGGGGTGTCCCAAAATGTCTAAACGCTCTTTGAGTACCGAGAGCAGAAGAGGTCGCGTAGCAACTATCACGCACTGCGATATCGGTTAGTATCTACCAGTATCTCAAAAGGTGCACTTACTTGGTGGTACAGCAGTGTGATATAGCGTGTGCCTCGAGGCATGGTATCTACCGAATTTTGAAACTTGAGAGATATAATCCGTTCAATTTCTTGTGCATGGTGCGCTAGGGTATGTAAGATGGCTTTTGTTTGCTCAAGGAAAGGTCCAAGAGGGGTCTTTTCAGGTTTATAAAGTGCTGTGGTATGTCAGACGTGCCCGTAATGAAATGCGAAGACTTCCACTTACTCGTCAGGATCACCGACAGCAAATGTGACAGGTTGACTTGAAGACTCCGGGCGCTGTCTCCTTGCGAACCTATGTTTGGTGGGTTGACTGTTGTAGAAATGTCACTATCCTGTACCGACATTGGCAGTCCTAGAGATGAAGAAAAATGACGATCCATGATATACAACGTCCACCACAGATCACGACATGACGTGACTGTTTCATTGCCAAGCTCGCTGTCTGGTAACTGCGTGTGTAAGCCTTCTAGCTGAGCAATCCGAATAGCTTGACCGAGCTGCCATGTGTCAGTTTTATGATTAATACGGGATCAAGTCCACCTACATATACATGAGCCGACTCCCTCTCGTCAATAGAATACAGATACAAGCCAACCATGGCCAAGACCTCAATCGCCAGCAAGCTATCCTTCCAAAGAGCTGTATGGTCCGGCATCAGACCCATCGCGCGCACAAAGAATTTCGACCCCGGGGGCTCGCCCGTGGGCGTTGGCTGGGATGAGTTCAAGGCTGTGCCAAACGCCAGGATCAAGAGAAACTTGACATACCAGAGGCGGTTCTCGGCCGCGCTTTGCTGTGCGTGAGCGTAGAAGTCGCGAATCTGGTTGACAAACTCAAACTCGTCAAACAGCCGGTACGTCTGCCCGAGATGGAACTTGAAGGTGTGGAAGAGATAGATTGCGTAGTCGAGAGAGGGTAGACCGGTGACATCGGGAAGCTCATGTGGTGGACGTAGATTCCACGATAGCTTATACACGTCGTTTTCTATAAGCTGCGGTGGGATTCTGGGACATTCGGGCTGTAGCTTGTCGTCGAGCATAAGCATCAGACGAAGAGTAAAAGACCATGTTGACCAGGGTGCCAACCAAACTATCACGACAACGTCAGCTTCTCATCCCAAGAACGAATTTGGGCACTCACTCCAGGTGCGCCTGTTCTTGCGAGTGTTTTTGATGATCTTAGAGGGAATAGTGAAAGCGCTGGGCCAGATGCTGAGAGGCGATTCACTCGGCTGGTGGTAGGAGGAGGAGGAGGGCACTTGGTTGGCAGGGTCAGATTGTTGTTGAGAGCCCTCGGCCGTGAGCGCAGGAGAAGCAAGGCTAGTATCGACCCCGGACTCACCATTGATGTCGGCGTTGGGGCCAAAGGCAACATCGCTGGTGCGCTTGAGCCCGGGAGAGAGGTTATCTCTTAGCTGGGGTTGGGAGATTGGCGGGGAGCAGTAGGGGGGGTGAGAGGTTTGGGAGGTGGTTGAAGCTGTGTCGAGAGATGAACGGTAAGGAGGAGGCGCTGATGAGACTTGGGCTAACGGAGGTGAGCGGTAAGTGAGAGGCGTGTCTAGACTCTGTCTCCCTGAGTCGAGGATGTTGGTGGACGGTGATCGTCGATGTTCTTCTACTTGCTTCTGAAGGTCTTGAAGGTATCTACAGATATGCGGTCAGTATAGATAGTGTAATGGAATGAAGTTGTGGCAACCGACTTTTCCGATACCATGACCTTTGTGCCGCCTTCTGTAAACCGACATTGCACAGAGCGACGCTGGCAGTTCTGGCAGGGCTCATCTCCCGAGCATTTGATCTTGCTCTGCCTACAGGCGACACAGCTATAGAGATTGATGTCAGAATGAGGACACACGAGGTCAACAAGGGGTGTTGTCTTACGCATTGGCAGTCCGTCTAGTCTTGCGAGGCTCACTTTGCGACTCGGATGCCATGACGACCCTGTTGAAGAGATGGCCTGACGGTCAGTGGTTTGCGATGTAAATGTCTTACGACGCGCAGTTAAAACAAAATAGTCTCGCCAGACTCAGGAACACGATAGCCGCCCTTTGTTTAGCTGGGATGGGGCTTGCAGCGAGTGGAGGTGAATGGTCATAGAATGGAAAAAGAACGGTTTTGGCTGCAGCTTGTACTGCAAGGATTTACTAGCCCCGGGCTCTACAGGACCCCCGCACGTAACCGTAACTAGAGTTGAGAGCCAAGTGATTGGTCTGGGCTTGTCCGTTACCGGGGGAATCTGGGGGATGGGGGAGATCAAGATTTCCCCTCCATAAACTGCCGCAAGGAGACGCTCAGACTCTAGTTTGGTGGGACCTCCGAGGACGAGGGAATGCCCAGACAGTGATGATATGGAATATTGGGGTTTGCGGGGTAACTTGAGCTGGTGGACTTATCAAGGGAGACGACAGGAGTGGACAGCTAGATAGATAGATGGATAGATAACGTTGGTTGATAGGCGTTATTCGCAATAGACTGCTATCATCGCCATCTATCTGCTTCAAGAGGAGACTCCAAACCACTCCAGGCTCATCGATAAGAAAAGTCTTTGCTTCTGCCCAACCTCAGCTCACGATGTAACAAAAACTCTATCAAAGCATCCTCCCCCGCACTTGGGTTGGGTAACCAAGCTTTGACCAACGCTATCTCTAACAGAGTCTAGAAAGAACATGGCGTTTGCCACGGGGTCACTTTGGAGTTGCACCTTTTGGGAAATCAGTTGGCAAACCTCACATGAGGGACAAGCCACGTCCCAGTCCCAGAAGATAAACGATAAACTTGGGGGAGGCGGGACTAGCATCCGTAGTGACAACGAATGTATGACAGGCTCATGTGCTATCAAGGAGACTTGTTGGCAGGGATCGGGAACTATGCCCTTCCGATTGGACAGGTTGCGCTGGGAATTACTCCTTTGGATGACATCTGCGGAGCTACCGTTGTTAGTGCACGGCCGGTATCTCTTCAAGCGCATTGACGTTAATTTTGTGTCTTTGATGCAACGGTTTAGTTATCATATTGCGAAGAACGGCAGTTCTACTGCACAAGATATCACGCCTGTTTTTTCTAGAAGGCATTATGCAAGCAGAATATATAATTATAGAACGTGGAAAACTAAATTACTTTTCCAGAATATTATCCGAACCGTCTCATCTTCTAGGTTATCACATCCCTTAGACCACCTCAAACTCAACTGAACCCCAACCCTCATACGTGCACACCCACTTCCCCTTATCCATGGGCATAGCCCTCAAGCAACTGCCGGGCATGATGACCTGGCCCGCCTGCAGCCCAATGTCGAATTCAGATATGCGGTTGACAAGCCACGCCACCGCTGCCAGGGGGTTACCCAGGATGTTACGCGTGTTGCCGCTCATTATCTCCTCGCCGTTGTGGTAGAGGAAACCGTTGGTGTTACCAAGGCTGAGATCAGTCAACTTTCGGGGTGTTCCTCCCAGGATGATCAGACCAGTTGATCCACTAGAACTGTGAGCATCATCATATACAGAAACCAGGGAGTGTCTTACTTGTCTGCCAAGGTATCCTCCAGAGTAATAGTCCAGTTCTTGACTCGCGAATCAATAATCTCAACAGCAGGAACAGCATAGTCAACAGCATTGATGACATCCGCCACAGTGACATGAGGACCCTTGAGATCAGACTTGAGCACAAAAGCAGGCTCCAGCTCCACATACGGCTTGATATAGTGATCCAGCACAAGAGGCTGGCCCTCGTGGTGGAACAGACTGCCGAGGAGATAGCCGTAGTCAGGGTGCTCGAGACCAAAAGCGTCCTGCATCACCTTTGCGATGTTGCCGAGCTTGTAGCCAACCAGACGATCACCATCGTTGTCGATGGCTGTCTTGACGGTGATTTTCTGGACTTCTATGGCGCCCTTGACGTCTAGATGGGGAAAGGTCTGTGTTGGAGCTGGGATGGGCTCCTTGTTGAGACGAGCTCGACGGAGGGAGTCGGCGATTTGGTGGTAATCGGCGGTGCAGGCCATTTTGATATTGATTAAGTGATAGTTTAGTAGAATAGTTCTCAGCAACTTTCTAGTCGCAAGAGGTTGTTAGAGATTCGATTTGTTTCTACTTGATTGCTACACAAGTTTCCTCCTCGTCAAGTGGGATTTCATTCTTATAGCCATTCATCAGCTTCGGTACCTTCACGATACTGGGTCAAAGCTGCTCGGGAGGTTATCGCGACGGCTAGCCTACCGAAACAGAGGCCATGAATATTGTTTGGAATTTCGTGATTCCTTCTAGTGCACTAGACATCTACCGTATCTGTGTAGTTCACTCAACGCCGTTACCGGTAATCGATAACGGGAGAAGCCAACTTTAGTGCTCTCTCGGCCGCTACGGAGATTTGGCTGGGGAAGCCGAGAACCGGTCCAAAGCCAAGATCGCACGGCGGGGTATGTTGGAGACATCCACTATCGGCTTCTTCCCATGCAAACATCCGAGAGCACGCGTCTTCTTTTTTTCTGGTTGGATTCTCTGTAAGTGGTCTATTACCCAATGTTGATCTATCAGGTCATCTGGAAGAATTTTATGCTCCTCGGCTCTCATCCAAATTACCCGATATGGCGTCGCCTTGCAATCCTGACTCTGGAACAAATGAAAGAACAATATATAAACACTCAATATACTGTTCAAACTCTTCCCTTTTCACAGTATCATCATCATAGTCTCTCAACATAATCACGTCAACACCAATCTACCGCAAACATGCTAGGTCTCGTCGTTGTTGGTGCCGGCTTCAGCGGTCTCCAAGCTGCCTACTCGGCTAAGAAAGCCGGTCTATCAGTCGCTGTCATCGAAGCCAGAGACCGCGTCGGCGGCAAGAGTTGGACAGTTCCACTCAAGAATGCAAAGGGAAATGCCGATCTAGGAGCTGCTTGGGTGAATGATGAGCTGCAGCCTATCGTCTGGTCTTACATTGAGCAGTTTGGCCTTGTGGACCAAATAGTCAAGCAACGTCTCGGCCACAAGGCTGTTATGGTCACGACTGAAGGTGGAAGAATCGAGTTTCCGTATGGAATCACTCCCGAAGTGAGTATCTCTCAATAAATTTAATAGGCTCTTTCTAATACTCTCAGTTCACTCCCGAGGAGAAAAAGAATTTTGAAATGGTCCGTGACCATATCCAAGCAGAGTCTCTGAAGAAAAATGGCTTCCGTAAAGAAGACGACCAGATCAGTCTGGACCAGTACGTCCGTAATCTCGGCGGCGGCCCGAAGACTCTCCAGATGGTCAACCTCTGGGTTCGAGTTATGCACGGTCTCGAATCAACAGAAGAATCTGCTGCTTGGTTCATCGAATACTGCCGCACAAACCATGGTCTCTTGGCTATCCGCGCCGACGATCGCACAGGTGGAAACTACATGCGCATCAAGTCCGGCACACAAGCCATCGCAAAAGGCATTGCCAACCTCCTCGGCCATGAGAACATCCATCTCTCAAACCCTGTCTCTTCCATCGAGCACACCAAGTCCCACGTGGTCGTCCGAACCACCACCGGAAACACCTTCAAGGCAAAGAAGCTCATCATCTCGATGCCCTCCGCCATGCTCAAAGAGCTCAACTTCTCTCCTCCCCTGCCCACTCGCGCCCAAGAGGTCTACAACAACACCAAGCTGGGTCACTACAACAAGGCCATCGTATTTTACAAGAAGCCCTGGTGGCGCGAGAATGGCTTCAACGGCTTCTTTATGGACTTCCGGGGCCCCGCCTGTGTTGTGCGGGATACGTCTTTCGATGAGGACAGCATCTATGGGTTCACCTGCTTTGTTAACGGAAAGGCTGGCGAGGCGTGGAGCAAAGAGCAGCCTGATAAGCGCCGAAAACTGATTCTGGATCAGCTTGCTCATGCCTTTAATGCCGGTGAGGACTCAGAAGCCTACAGACCTCTCGAATTTGTCGAGCAGGTGTGGCAGCACGAACAATTCAGTCGCGGCGCCCTTGCTCCCGTCACAAAGATTGGCCACCTTTCCAAGTATGCCGATATCTACGGCAAGCCCATAGGGAACATTCACTTTGTGGGCACCGAGTATGCTAGCCACTGGAAGGGTTACCTCGAGGGTGCTTTGACCTCTGGAAATGCTGGAGCGGCAGAGGTTGTCGAGGCTCTGAAGAGCCAGTCTCCCAAATCCAAGCTGTAAGAGCTTGCTTGTGAAAGAATAGTCACGAGGATGATATATGGTAGTTAGCATTGAAGCATTAGCCTTGGTTTTTGAATGAGATTATGTTTCCTTACTCCGAGACAGCGTGTAACATATAAATGCAGAGAGATAAATGAAATGTGAGTAAACAATCCGGCCACGCGACCTTTTATATGTTTAGTCTGCTTCAATATCTCGGGACTCAGTTCCGTACAAGCTTTCGACAACAGCTCCCAGGGGATTTTTTGCCGCGTCTCAGTGACACCAGAAATAGCAGGAAATAGGCAGAAGTTGACAGGTCAACTCGTTTATAATATCGATCTCTTGCAAAGGTTGTTCCCTTTTAGTTGTCATTATCTCTTTACATTACAAATACTGGCTGTTTCGGCAATATGATCGTCCAGTTCTCATCCCCATTCCGAGCCCAAATCCCTCTCAACGACTCCAAAGCCTTGAGAATGTTAACAAACCCATTCCGACGAAACTGCCTTTCCAAAAATCCCGCAAAGAACTCTTGATGGTCTGAAGTGTAGCTCTCCGAAGCTGCGATAAATATGGGCCAAACCAACACATGCTCGCCTGGAAGGGCCTCTGGAAATGACTCGAGAATCTCTTTGAATGTTGTTATGAGATCAGGCGATGTTGCGGCACCATTTTCTGCTGATGATGCTCTTTTAAGATATATCTGGAAGGCTTGATCTCTGAGATGAGATATCAGGCCCAATGCGTGTGAGTGTGCTGGGTATGACTCGTACAGCTGTTGGTCAGCCCAGCTTTGCTGGACCTGAGTCGCAATCGCAGATACACCCTCATCTTGGCTGATGAATGGTGAAGCATAGACCCTCATTCTATGGCTTTTGTCAGACATTCGCTGAGAAATATGGCGCACAGTAACCTACTTGCGAATCTGCTGCGCTGAAAAGTCAGCGATGACCTGGCTTCCAACACCAAGAACATCCTCCTCCCCAACCATATCAAGTGCCGACTGTAACATGCGAAACACGATAGGAAAATCGGGACTCCCATTGACAATCATAGCCAAGAGCAGAACAACAATCGCCAGAATAACCCGATACCTCGTGTGAACATCGTATTTTTGGAGATCCTGTCGCTTCCGTAACTCTCGGATGGCTTTTGAATAATATGTGCTTGCGCCGGCGATGCTTGGATCTATACCTCGCTCGGTGAGATGAAAGGCAGATACTGCCATAACGGTACTCATTACCAGTTCATCCGCGCATGCAAGTGGGAGGACGAGATTCCGCCAGCCGTTGGTGCGGTCATCAATTACCACCATTTCTGGGGCAATGTGGTCTGAGACTGGAATACGTTAGTAAAAAGAGTTTTTTTTGGGACACATAAACCTACAGTGCTTGAGTAGGTATCTCTGCCATGGTGTGATGTGACTCAGGCTACTGACTGGTGATGCTGTGGGCTGAATATTCTCGTCTCTGGTAGTGAGGTTGGAGTAGAGGGGCTCCAGCTCTTCTTTACCTGTGGTCTCAGTGCTGAATTGTCCTTCATAGGTAGACGCATGAAGTTCTGTCTCGATAGGTCTCTCCTTTTCATGTCCGTTTGCAGAGTCATTGAGTCTCGAATGACACTGGGCAAGAGCTTCATGGCCTGAAGGACGAAAGATGTTCCTCGGAGTTCTCTTCCGCCTAGAAGCAAGCCCATCTCGAAACCTATACCTGGGGCCTATGCCACTGCACGTCAATCCTTTTGATATGCATTTTGCGCATTCTGGATCTCCTCTGTCACAGTTGATCCGTCTTTGTGAGCATTGATAGCATCCTGAGATGACGTCTGTCAGGCTCTATTACGAGATGACTGCCGGTATCTCCACTTACCTTTTACCTTTGGGACGTACTTTCTCGGAGTGCGTGCCATGGTTAGGTTACTGGTCGTTCTACCCAAAGAGGAGGTTTGAATGAGAGCCTGATGATGTCGTGGGGGATATACTAGTAGTCGTTGCTATTCGGCACCTGGGCCGAGAGCGGAGTTGGTTTCGCCTCGTGTACCCGATGCCTGTTGGGGAAACTAGAGGATGGATTCAGCATCTTTCATATAACACTTGCCTGTATATGGAGTAAATTCTGTGTCAAAGAAGATAAATTGCATTCTGGGTCTCTTCAAAGGATATTGCTTAGGGTTACAGTAGATAAATGAAAAGGGATTACCAGTCCAAACCATCCAGGATCTCTTACAACTGGCAAACTAAACAAGCAGCCTCGTCTTATTAGAACGCAATTACAAAAGATTAATTGGCCTCCCCGCACGATCAAAACTTCTAGAAAATGAGATTAGTCTAAAGTACCTTAAAAAGTTGACTTAGCTGAGTGAGTGCCGGTTGGGACGCTGGCGAGTGTGGGTTTAGTAATTTGCTAGACATGTGAAGATATGCTTGCAATCTAGATCTTTGGGGTAGTTTCTAGAAGTTTTCCTTTTCAATTGCATATGTACTTTTATAGCCAAAGCGTTATCTAGCTCTGCGATGTTTCTGTTGTTGTCAGTATAATATCCAAGCAAAGCACTGCAGTCGCAAACAGATTCACCACCACATTATTATATATGGTTCAAGGTGGTCTTGACCATTGGGTCGACGCCCAATACCTTCATCTCTTTTGAAACCTGTTAGCTAAGTCTAAGCCAGTATTCAATACTTAACGGGTGTCATGCTAGGTATTCACAGCATCTCGCGGGTTGATCTAGAATCCATTAACTCAGATGGCTAGCTTCTAGAAAACGTGCTCGACGCCTGAAAGAACCGACGTCGTCTAAACCCGTGTCATGCAAACTCTTCAGATCATTTGAATGCATATCTTTAACGCAATTCGATCACTCATGACGACTCACAAACCTCCAAGACCAAAATCTCGGGTTCCAAATTCTAGCGGCCAAATGACTTTCCATGCTTAGCCTCGGGTTCAGAAGCCGAGACTCTAACCACACGTGGGGTAGACAAAGCTTAGCAGAGGGACAAACCGTTGAGGGCGTTAATCCACGACAGAGATTTCCATGTTTGTTCAATCTCGATTCTTCCAAGAATGGTGTACGACCCTTCTCCTTGCCCTCCATCGTCATCTTCCCCGCAGTTACCACAAACACCATCAACATCTCCAATTCTGCTTGTCTCATTCGGCTTTTATAACCGACCAGTTGCGTAGCTTGGCTAATCTCCAACTAACGCCGAAGATCGGCATCAGCTCCGCTTGACTACCAGAGAGCGAACTCGCAGTCATCATATCTAAGTGACTATCTTGTATTGAAAGGGTTATAAGACTGAATGAGGCATCTTCCAATCCTCTCTCATTACCACAGCACACACTCACCATGTCTTCCCTCGCATCCACCCTCAAAGACGCAAAGCTCATCGCCGACAAGTCCTACATCAACGGCCAATGGGTCCCATCCGTCTCAGGCCAAACCTTTGAAGTCCGCAACCCAGCCACAGACAAAGTCATCGGCTCAGCACCAGAGTCCACCGTCGACGACCTCAACAAGGCCATCAACGCTGCTTCAGCTGCTTTTCCCACATGGCGCGCCCAATCTGGCCGCCAACGCGCAAAGATCATCCGCAAGATCGCAGAGCAACTCGCTGAGAATAAGGAAGACATCGGCAAGATCATCACCGCGGAGAATGGCAAGGCCAAGCCCGACGCTGAAGGAGAGGCTCTCTTCTCAGCTGGCTTCTTCGAGTGGTTTGCTGAAGAAGCACCTCGACTGTACGGCGATGTCGTCCCTCACGCGCAGCCCAATTCACGCATTCAGATCATCAAGCAGCCCGTGGGTGTTTGCGGTTTAATCACGCCCTGGAACTTCCCCTTGGCCATGGCCGCTCGAAAAGTCGCTGCTGCGCTCGCCGCCGGATGCACTGTTGTTCTCAAGACGGACGGCGTGACGCCTTACTCTGGAAACATCCTCGCTGTTCTCGCGGAGCGAGCAGGTCTCCCCAAGGGCGTTCTCAACATCGTCACGGCCCTCGACAACACACCCAAGCTAGGTGTTGCTCTATGCGAGTCTGACATCGTCAAGAAGATCTCCTTCACGGGATCTACACGTGTGGGAAAGATCCTTATGAAGCAGTCGGCCGGTACCCTCAAGAAGCTATCGCTAGAACTAGGCGGCAACGCACCCTTTATTGTCTTTGACGACGCCGACGTCGAGACGGCTGTTTCCAGCGCAGTCATTGCCAAGTTTAAAGTCACGGGCCAAACATGCGTATGCGCAAACAGAATCTACGTGCAAGAGGGCATCTACGACAGATTCTCCAAGCGTTTAGTGGAGGAAGTGTCCAAGTTCAAAGTCGGCAACGGCGCAGACGCCTCCGTCACCCACGGACCCATGACGACGAGCGTAGACAAGGTTGAGGAACACGTCCAGGACGCACTCGGTAAGAAAGCGACTCTTCTGCTCGGTGGCCAGCGACTGCCCGACCTCGGCAAGAACTTCTTCCAACCGACTATCCTGGGCGACGTGACGGATAGCATGGCTGTCACGTACGAAGAGACGTTTGGGCCTCTTGCTGCGCTGACAAAGTTCAAGACGGAGGATGAGGTTGTTGAGCGGGCCAACAAGTCCGAGGTCGGTCTGGCTTCGTATCTCATGACGACAAACTTGGCGCGATCGCATCGCGTGCAGGAGAGGTTGGAGTTTGGAATGGTTGCTATCAACACGGGTGTTATTGCTGATTGGGCAGCGCCGTAAGTACAGCTCTTCTTCTTGGGAATTATGACTGACGTTTCACAGATTTGGTGGTGTAAAGCACTCGGGAATGGGTCGAGAGGGCAGCAAATATGGTGTTGACGATTACATGGTTCTCAAGACCATTGTCACTGGCGGCATCAACACCGTCTACAACCCGCGGCTATAGAAGAATGACGTGTATGAGTTTTAGTTAAAAGCATCAATAGATAATTGGCATCGCAAGATGATATCATTTCGGTCGCCATAAGTGATATGCGGTTCTGGCAGTGGCAGTGGCAGCAACTGGCACATCTACCCATCAAGGCCTTTGACTCATCCAAACAAACACCAAAAACAACTCTCCTCCACAATCACAACAGCCTCACAAAATTACACCTCTGCCACCGAATCAACAAGCCAATATGCCTTCGTCTCCCATCCCCATCAGCCAACATCGCCGTGGCCGTTCACGAACGATGGACTCTGTTCCTCAACATCACCCTCCTTCGGCACCTCATGGCTTTCCCATGCCCGATTTACCGCGATTTCCCTGGCAAGATCACGTCTCTCCCACTCCACAGCGCCCAACCCCCACGAATCCCGTTCCCGAAGACGATCCCTTCCAGACCACCGCTCCTAAGAAAACCTCTCTTGTGTGCGTCGACTCGCTCCAGCTTCAAGTGGTTCGAGATAAGGAGAGAAACAACCTCGGCCTCAAAGTCGTCGACGTCGTCAACTCTCCCAACGAAACTGCTGTCAACGCCTGCGCTCCTCTTGCTCTAACCGAAACCAATACCGGTCTCGTTTTCAGCGTCGATAGCATCGAGAAAATGGCTGCCGTCTATAACCACGCCAAGAACAATACTGGCTCCAACCAGATCATGGGTATCATGTTTGCACCTCCTACCGAACAAGGCGCCTTTTCAAAAGAAGTCGATTTGTCTTTCTTGACTCCCTCCGCTGAGGATGAACCAGAGAAGACGTGCGTTCTGGTTGGAGTGGCCGATCCCAAAAGCTCTCTCTCCACGTCGCCTTCTAGTGTCGAGGAGCGAATTAATCTGAAAGATCAGACGCGTATTTTAGGTGTCTGAGCGAGTCTGGGGAGAAAACTCTTTTCGGATATGTGTCCTTATGTGGACATTTGGACAGGACTTGTTTGTTACGGTATACTTTCCTAACGAAAGTAGAAGTGTCCTGACCCGCTTCGATGGACTGCGAGAGTCCCCTTGTGCTATATATGGACGGCCTTTCTACTTTTCTTGTATCATAGCTGCATTATATGGGCTAGAGTACTTTCCATGTCCGCTTTTTCGACAGGAACAGGCTTTTATTTGGGATTCTGTTCGTTGGACTCTGGGGTGACACCGTGACTGAGGAGAAAGTTGAACAGGACTTATAGTCACCACGAACAATATCAACGTCACTCCATCTACTCAAAGTATACTGATTAAGTGTTCTCTCTGCTTCTATATGCGTAGCTGTCGAGTATCGATGCCTGATTCTGTGTAATCTTTGTTCGTATCCGGTTATAAATACAGGACGTCTACTAGGTCTCCGTATTATCCAGACAACCGCAGGCATTCAGAAACCTCCCCAGCACAAAGCAATAGATTCCAACCCATACACTCACTCCCGAGTCTGAGTCACTTGTCAAAATGCCTCAGAGAACTATCATAAGGCGAGAAGAACATACCGGATGGCTGTGCACTAAGCTCCTAGAGGGCGGCTTCGTCACTTACATGGCTCGCAATGCAATGGTTCTCAAGAATTGCGGCGCATACAACGCTCAACGAGGCGTCTGCTTGGCCGCCCTGAGATACGGGTTTGATAAGATTGGGTTTATGGTTGAAAAGACTAACGATAGTACTGAGACTTAGGAGTATTTTTGAAGAAGGCCTTTACAACTTAGAACTGTATCCCAAATCATACGAGGGCGCTGGATAGTACATAGACCAAAATAGACCTACTCTTGCCTCGTTCAAGCAAGCAACCCAGATGTGATACATATTTCAAGCCTGTATTTCAAGGTTATTGTAGTAAAGAACAATGATACAGCGGTTTGCGTTTAGTTGTGGCACATTTCAGAAGTTCAAACAAGAATTTTCTGTAGTTATTGAGATTTACGAAGTTTAGACAATATTTAATAAGGCTTACATAGAAGACTAGTTCACTTTTCTATATTTTAGGCCCACCTTTTTCCAAATAACATAAAGCATACACGATAAAATGCTATAATGTATGTTCTATGTTTTAAAAGTGTGCTAGAACTTTGGCGTGTCATGTCTGATATTCCCCCGTGGCTGTAATAAAATACAAAGAAATTCTCTTCTTTGGCTGTTAAACCAACCATCATCAACATCAGCCTGGCTCACACGGGCTTAGTTCAAACGTTCGTTCGTTGCCTTGGTCGGGCAACAGTGAGTAAATATGCCAACTGACGTGAATGAATTCAATACATACAAACCACACGACCGGCAATCACTCAATCTGCCGATAGTACCATGAATCAGTATGGACTCTAGGTTAACTGCGTAACTATAAGACATACTTGAATCTGAGTAATCCTTGTTCTCATGGTCGTATAAGTACATGGCGTCCAATGGCTATTCGTAGATAGACAACACCAAGCAGACCGCAGGATCATCTCAACCTAAACGACTCTAAACGATCCAAGCACCAACTCCAGGGAACCAATAAACGAAGGACTCACGCCTCCCGAGACTGCCATCATCATGCCTGAGAGGACCACCACTGTCCGTGCCGACCACACCGGGTGGATGTGCAACAAGCTCCCTATAGGCGGTCATATTATATGTGCGAGCCCTAACAATATGGCTGCCAAAATTTGTACTTTGTGCAGCGGTGAGCGCCAAATTGGCTCGGACGCTTTGAATGACGGCTTCGAGACTATTGGTCTTCTTGTTGACAAGGATGAAGAAGGCGTTGAGACTTGGGAGTATAAATAGATGTGTAATATTAGTATAGATGGTGGTATAAGATTTCTTAAACGATAAATATACTGGAATAGACCTGCTATACATCATCATGAAACCATAATCAGGAATGTGCCATCGCGTAAGTCTAGTTTTTATCTAACAAGGAGTACAGTAGAGTACAGTTTATCACTTCTCAAGTAGAATCTCCGGTGCTCAAACGCTCATACGTCTGGCCAAATTTACAAATCAATACCTTCCCTTGATTTACGAAGCTAGTCCGCACCATCTACCTTGTCAATTTCCGTGTCATATTAGATATCTGTACCTTTGCTTAACCGCAGTGATTAGATATGTCAGTGAAGTGAATAGTAATAGAGATTTAGATGAACAAGGCACACTGAGCTACTCCCTGAGTCTAATGACTACGTAACCTTTGAATATAGTGATGTGATGCTATGTAATCTCGGTTCTTACTCCTATAAATTGTTAAATATACTTTTCGTATCTCTTCCTTCAACACCATCAAGACTTCAGGAGAACATAACGGTATTTCTAAACTCCACACGACCAGACTTACTGAGAAGAACTCCACCGCCAAATCCAACACCATGCCCGATACGACTACCACAGTTCGCGCAGACCACACCAACTGGCTCTGCAACAACCTCGTTGATCCGGGCAGCCTCACCTACTGCGGCGAAATCAACGAGATGGGTGACAGGAACTGTGGCGAGTGCGGCGCTGAGCGTACAGTTGGCTCGGATGCCATGGATGACAACTGGGAGAACATTGGGACACTGAAGGAGGTCGATGATGATGGCGTTGAAACTTGGGAGTATCATGAGACGCTCACAAATGGTGTCTAAAGTGTTCGAGAGATGAGGGAATGTAACATGAAGTAGTAATATAATAAATTCGCCTGTGTCTTAGTCTACAGAGATTGCGAGACGTCCCATTAAAGGAACGCACTGTCGTTGAACAATACATATACACATACATACAGAGATTGTGATGCACGCTTTTCTGTGGATAATTGATTTCTATAATATTAAACAACACGTTTCTAGGCACCCTAAGAGTCATTTCTCAATAATGCACAGTCTCCCACGCCACTGAACTTCTTTTGAAGATTCAAACCGTGATCTGCTACATGGCAGGTGTGAATAGACACATATACATGTCAAAAGTCGATCGTTATTCAAGGGTCGAACCGCAAGATGATTCATCCTCTGAACGGTCGTACACTGACTAACGAATGCCCGTAGTATGGTGCAACTGCCAAGCGATACTGTGAATCTTGTAGCGTTGCTTGTTGTTCTGGTATATATTCTAGAACTAGGAGCACACAACCCACTTTCTTCCAACAATACAAACAACCAACAAGCTACATCTACATCTACATCTCTTAATATTCATTCAACTCGAGCTTTCACATTCATACCCAAAACCTTACAACAAACGCCACCCCCCACTCTCTGACGCTATGGCACCCATCGGCGTACCCGTGCGGATCACACCCACTGGCTCTGCAGAAACCAGCCGCAGGGAGCCTACTGCGACGAAGTCAACGAGATAAAGGACAGGATCTGTCTCACCTATTCGACTGAGCGTGCTGTCGGTACCCGTGCTTTGTCTGAGGCTTGGGAAGATATTGGGAAGCTTGAGGCCAAGGATGCTGACGGGACTGAGCACTGGAAGTATAAGGCACCTGCGCCGGTGATCAACGGTGCTCATGACTAGATAGAAGGGGACTGGATCTATTATTCTATTGTTGGTGTTTGATAGACAATAGATGCCCTTCTCGGGGATAGAGGTAGAGGAAGGATTGGGTTTTTACATTCAGAAGGAGGCTGGCTTATAGCCCTCAAATCTTAATTATAGAAATTCAATAAATTTCTTCTTTTAAGGGTGATGTTGCCAATAATAGACGGACAACGTATTGGGCTTTTTGCAACGTGCCTCCTATCATGTTGAATTTGCGTTCTACTGTAAATACCTTGGCTACAATTTTGATTTTTGTTACTATGAGAAAGTCAATGTCATTTTCAGTATTATCAAAAGATTTTCAAATCTATCATGCAATTTAATTCAAGTCTATTAATAATATCTGCTCGTCTAGTACAAAGCTTACTAGCATTCTATCCCATATTGTAATATTAGAAGATACTAATTTGTGCACAACTCTGCTTTTGCAGGTGCCCTGCAAAAAGCACGTTATATTCCACATCCGCGTCCTCACGCCCTGGGGCTCAGTCTGTCTCATACAATGCTTGACTTGCCGGCGGGCAGTTATGTCTTGCTGGCGGTGAATGGTGCTGGTCCTATGAGATTGTGAATGTAGATAGCTTGGAGTCTTAGGCAGTGATTCAATCTCTTAGCATACTGAGTAAATGTACATTCTCTAGTAGCTTTTAACTGTCAATCGAACAGGTGTGACTCGGTGTAGGCTGGTTCATATTCGTTCTATAAAACCATGGTTAGATACCGTCTTGCTGCAGCTTCCTTTCGTACCATCAACCAATACAGCCTTCAGACATCAAAGCACCTACTCAATACTACATTCCCTCACCAGAACCAATAAATCACCAAGTCTCTCAACTTCCCCAGGACCTCCATCACCCCTTCCGACCATGCCTGAGACCAAGAAGACCACCGAGCGCCGCGGTGACCACACTCACTGGCGATGTACCAAGACCAGCAACTGCCGCGCCAAGATGCATATGGACACCGAGGCCTGCAGTGACTGCAACACTAATCGCGGTGAAGGCGCCATTGCCATTGCTGATAACGGTGATCACCTGGGAGTTCTCGACTCCAAGGATGATGATGGCGTGGAGACTTGGCAGTACGTCTATACACTCAACGGTTATCATTAGGGGTTTCAAGACTATGTTTGCTTTCTGAAATGGTTTTAGACAGGGTTTGTGCTCATGACGGGAACTCGTTAGATGGGGGCTGCCTAGCACAGACGGTATAGACATAGAGGACCGATCATAAATTCAATTTCGCATGACTTTAAAGATCTCCAACACTCATAAGGCGCGAATCTGACGTTTCATTGATGACAGCACAAGAATGCATCAAGCCTCTAATATGACTATGTAGGGCTTATATAGTGTTTCTATGGTTTATATATCTCTCAGGAATTTATCTAGGAATTTGTAAAGTTCAATAACAAACCTTGACAATTTTAGAAATATGACTAGAGGTTACGTTATATCTTATGTTCCTCTTAGTGTCTTGTTGTATATATAGTTATCCTAAACTACTATAATATAACGCATAAGCTTTATACAGTAAGCCAATCGAGTATACTTATGATGGGAGCAGCAGCGGGCGCAGGAGTTGTTTTTTCCTCTTGGAAGAATTGCCACATGGGTACCAGTTCTGACTCGTCAATTGCCGGATGGCAAAAGACGGCGACAAATTATTGCCCACCATCAGGGCTGGTGATGGTGATTGAGGGGAGGGGAAGAGGGAGTGAAGCCATTCTGTGGTAGAATTGGCTTGGTGAGAAAAGAGTGTAAAATAATTCGAGGACCGGGAGGCCTAAAATCCAGAGAAAAGCGCAGAGAAAACAAGGTCAATTGAGAGATTGGGTCTGCCATAACTGAGATACTCTTCCAGATAAGAAACATTGACCCATTAGGATGCAAGTCGCGTGGTGTAAACGTCAGGGCCTCCGAAAGATATGAGTTGTGCCATTCCATTTATGCTTTTCATAGCTCTAATAATTTCTAACGCTCATGGGTAGTGACTCTGACGTCCCATTCATAAAAACTCAATAATACATAATCCAATCCATCTATATGCCTCTGTATAGAATTTAACCCAATCTAGTACACGTAACGGAAACTCAAGTTCTCCTTGTCCGTAAGATCCTCCCAGGCCTGGGCTGTGTAAGTAGGACTAGCCTCGGCAACGCCAGACGCAGCCAGCTCGTCACGCTTCTTGTTCTCGTGGCGGAGATGCCATCGCAGAGCAACAATGACAATGACCAGAAGACTGTAGCAGCCGAGATGAGTGGCAAAGGCAATGAAGTATCGAGGTCCATCGTAAGAGAGGAAGACTTGAGGACCGATGGCGTTACCGGCGGCCCAGACGATGAAGTTGGTGGCGACCACAACCGTCTTCTTGGTCTGACCGGCTGTGTTTCGGGAGATCATGGAGAGGGCGAGGGTCTGGGCTGACCAGAAAGAGAGGGTGATGTAGTATGAGATGAGTAGACCGATGTGCTGGGCCATGGTCTTGTTGGGGAGTGTCATGAGCAGGATGGTTCCGATGAAAGAACTGCAGCTGTTAGCAAATATCAACAAAGATTGAACACGTTCTACTTACGGAACAACGAAACCAAGCATGACCAGAAGGTTCTGGCTAGTCTTATTCACAAGCCAAGCAGACGAAAGAAGGACAATGATGATGTAGAAACCAAGCACCATGGCAAGCAACTGCGTCTCAAGAGTGGTGAAGCCAAAGCTCTTGATGATGATATTGGCGAAGGCACCAAGACCAGAGGTGGGCAAAGTGGTGCAGAGGGCAATTAGAGCATATCCCCAGGTTTGGGGATCCTTGAGACCTTCAATGAACTGTTCCTTCTTGAAGCTTTTGTTCTGGATGCCGGTCTGGTTGTCTCGCACACGTTCAACCATCTCGCGCTTTTCCTGCTCAGTCCAGCATTTTGCACGCATAGGAGAATCAGGCATCCAATAGCCGACAAATACGCCAAAGATGACTGAGATGATTCCGTAGGTAAGGAAAAGCCACTGCCACGATTTGAGGGGACCGGACTTTATGAGCGAAAAACAGTATGCTAGAAGACCTCCGACGATTTGTTGCATACCATTCATCATATACCTTGGAGTTTTCTGTTAGTTTTGATTTATTTCGTGTTGTTGTGGTGTATATATATTCGTGGTGTTGATGAATTTTGTGTGTAGGGGTGTGGACATACCAGTATGTGACACGGGACGCTTGTTCCTCACGACGATACCAAATAGCCGAAAGGATGACAAAGCAAGGCTGGCAAGAGGATTCGAAAATACCAAGAAGTGTTCGCACAATAATAAGGCCAGTGAAGTCTTGGCAAGCAGCATGGCAGGCCAGACAAGCACCCCAAGCAACGATGCAGAAGCTGAGATATTTGGCGATAGGCACACGGGCAATGAGCCAGTTCTGGGGATATTCGACGACGAGGATAGCGAGGTAGATACAGGTGGTGAGCCATGAGAACTAAGTGACTGTTAGAATTGTACGTGGACCTTGTGATGAAGCAACTCACATGTTGAGAGACCGTTCCGTCAGGATTTTCCAGTCCAGTATCGGCCGTCAAACCCATAATAGAGGCAAACGATAATGTACCCTTGTCAATAGCTTGAAGAAAGTATGTAAAGATCATAATAACCAAGACACGCTTGTCAATCATCTTACGCAGCTCAGCGCTACGCTCAGGAGTAATCTCAATGCGAGTGTCAGAGACATACTCGGCCAGCTCCTTGTCGACTCTCTCTGAGTGCTGAGCAGGCTTCTCGAGGTCCTCGACCTCATCGACGGACCTCTTGCGCTCGACTTCTGAAGCCATTGTGTGAAGGGAGGAAACAGAGAAGAAAAGGGGTATGAGGAGGAGAGAGTGGTCTGACCCAGGAGATGTGTTGAGCTGGGGTTGAGACTGCTTTTATTCTTTTTGCGGTGGACTCGAAACCTGGGGACCCCGGATGGCAGCGGTGCGGAGAGAAGAATGGTATATCCTGGGGCCCAATTCGACACCAAAAACTAGGTTTCCGACCAAGAATATCCATCCTCTCGCCACAGGTTTTGCCCGAGACGCCGAGATGGGAAAAGGTAATCGGCAACGCGGCAACCAAGGGCTAGTCGACCCCAATGAAAATCTCCAACCGTTCTGCGCTGGTTGGCCTATTCAGGGGCTGGTGATCTCCGCTTTGAGGGGATAAGGTCGAGCAACGCTGGGGTTTTGTATGGATGGGCTAGGGGGAGCTGCAGCTGGATGCGACATTTGCCAGGGACGGGCACGATCATCATGGCATGATGTGCTGGGGAGGATATCCATGTGAAGATGAGGTCTGTGGCGATGACTTGTTGGTGTCGGTGGGTTCTATACATGGTGTTCTAGCAAGCCATGGTTTTTACGATAGATATTAATTACTCTTGGAGAATTCACGATATCGTACATACAAAATGCAGATGAGGTCGTAGCAGTGACGAGTGCCCAGCCAGATTATTCCTCCGACGGCACAGCTCAACATGGGTCTTCACAGAGCCGCTTCCGTGCCGTGCCTGCCATGGATCTTGGCAAAGAATTGGAGAAATGCAATGCAAGCGACGGGCTTCAAATTACTCCGCATCTGTTCTTTGTTTCTAGGCCAGAGTCATGGCGGATAGACGAGTTACGGGTTGATGCATACCAAGACAGCCAAGCAGCCATGGACAAAACAAGGAGGTTTACCCGCTAATTAGCGGTATATTTAAGGTAAGCTTTGGCAAGTAGGCCCACTGAATAGGTACCTTATCCGAGCGGCGAATTCTTCAGCGTTGTCCTGAGCTCGCCTAACTTTGACTCCGTCCAGATATCTCCCTCCATATCCCAGCTCCGTCATTCTCAACATCAATACCAGTCTCCCAATATCTCACCACTAATTTCTTCTCGAAACCTTGACCATCACCACTTCCTCATCTCACAAACCTTGATCCTTCCGAGCAAAATACCGTATCTCCGCCCCCATCTCCCGTCAGCCAGCCCCCAGTCTCCACCCCCACAGAAGCAAAGTGCGGAGAGGCTGTGGAGGCGATATCCGCAGCTCGTGATAGGCTCATTGAGGAGATACACTCGGTATGCATCGGACCGAGCATCTACGCCAAGAGTTGACATTCGGTTGAAAGAGGAGCGTTGGAGCGGCTATCACGATGCTGGTTAAAATCTCATAATTACATGGTTTACCGCTGAGATTGATCTGACCCCTCCTTGCATCGTCGTCAAGAGAAAAGAGAACAGCTGAGATTACACAATTCACCTCACAGATATCTCAAAATGCCTACTCACGTGCACGACATCGCGTCGTCAGACGTCCACAAGCAGATCCGCCAGCTCATCCACGAGCTCGTCAACATCAAAGACACCACCGGCGAGTTCCTCATGACGCTCGCCGATGGCCGCATCATCGACACAAAGGGCTGGAACGACTGGGAGTGGACCCACGGCATCGGCCTCTACGGCATCTGGAAGTACTACGAGATGACGGGCGAGGACGAGTGGCTCAAGATCATCGAGGACTGGTTCCAGGCTCGCTTCGCAGAGGGCCACAAGGGCAAGAACATCAACACCATGGCCGTCTTCCTGACCCTCGCCTTTGTCTATGAAAAGACACGCAACCCTACCTACCTCCCCTGGCTCGACGCCTGGGCCGAGTGGGCAATGTATGAGCTTCCCCGCACCAAATACGGCGGTTTCCAGCACATCACGTATCTCGAGGTCAACGACCAGCAGCTCTGGGACGACACACTCATGATGACCGTCATGCCCCTCGCCAAGATCGGTCTCGTCCTCGACAGGCCGCACTACGTCGCCGAGGCCAAGAAGCAGTTCCTCCTCCACGTGCAGTACCTCTTCGACGCCAAAAGCGGCCTCTTCTTCCACGGCTGGACCTTCAAGGACGGCGGCCACAACTTTGCCGACGCTCGCTGGGCCCGTGGCAACAGCTGGGTCACCATCGTCATCCCCGAGTTCCTCGAGCTCATCGGCATCCGCGAAGACGACCCCATCGGCGCACACCTCATCAACACGCTCGACAGCCAATGCGAAGCGCTCGCCAAGGTGCAGCGGCCCAACGGTCTATGGCGCACGCTTCTCGACGTCTCAGAGGAGGAGGGCTCGTACGTCGAGGCCAGCGCGACAGCAGGATTCGCGTATGGTATCCTCAAGGCGGAGCGCAAGAGGTACATCGGCAAGCAGTACTCCGAGGTGGCAGTCAAGGCCATCAAGGCTGTGCTGGAGAACATCAGCCCCGAGGGCGAGCTGCTAAATACGTCGTTTGGAACGGGTATGGGTCATGATTTGCAGCATTACAAGGATATTCCCCGGACAAGTATGCCTTATGGACAGGCGATGGCTATGATGGCGCTGGTTGAGTTTTTGAGGGCGTATAATTAAAAGAATGTAGATATGATAATGCTTTGAGTTAATGAGACATTGAGATATGGCCACAACAATACTTGCGTTGCATGACAGTATTTGTCTACCAGCTGGCACTTGATCGCCAAGCATTCCACCTACCCAAGTTTAACTAATCTCTACATAAATATCAGCTCTAAATCTTCTCACTCGTCTTGAACGTCCCCGTCAGCTTCAAATCCCTCGAACTCTCCCCCACCGCAATAGTAAACTCCCCATCCGTCACCTTCCAATTCTGCTCCTCCACATCCCAGTAACTCAAGTCCCTCCTCGTGAGCTCAAACTCTACCGTCTTGCTCTCACCATTCTTCAGAGATACCTTCTCAAACCCGCGCAGAACCCGAACAGGATGATCCACCTTGGATGTCTCGGGATATGACAGGTAAAGCTGCGGCACGGCCTTTCCGTCCACGGAGCCGCTGTTTGTGATAACAATAGAGACGGTCACTGCAGTCTTCCAAAGATCGGGATTGCCGCCTTCTTCACCCCCGGCTGCCGAAGGAGGTTGTTCGATGCCGTAGCCCTCGGGATAGGGGTAATCGCCATGCTTGATGTCGTTAGGCAAGTCAATGTACGGGTAGATCCATTTCTTGAGTCGGCGAATATTCTTGGGCCAGAGAGCCTCTTTGACATCTGGGATCTTATCATCGAGTTTAGGTGGCTCTGCGCTCAGCAAGGCCTGCGATACTGGAAGTGGTGACACTGCTGTCTTCTGAGTAATCTTGAGATCCTTATACTCGAAGGTAGTGTACGACAATCCAAAGCCGAATTCATATCGCGGTTCCAAGTTGTACTTGTCAAAGTGTCGGTAGTCAATGTATAGACCCTCCTTAAAGTCCTGCTGCGGCACGATGCCATTCGGCAGATACAACACCTGGCCTCCCTCACCGTAATCAGCAAGTGACTTGCCAATCGTGTATGGAAGCTTTCCGCTGGGACTCTCATCGCCAAAGAGAATTCTCGCAATGGCGTTTCCACTCTCCTCTCCGGGGAGGTTGGCTGTCAGCACAGCCTTGATCCGCGGGTGGTCGATCCAGTTATCCACAACAACAGGGCCAACAGCATGGATGACCACAATGGTTATGCCATTTCCGCCGCCACAATGGTTCGCAACCTCTGTGACAAGCGCATCGCCTCCTTTCTGTAGGAAAAGATCGTTGCGGTCACCCCGGACGTTGCTCCATCCGAGATATCCCTCACCCGAGTCTGAGTTGGCAAACACCAAGCAGACATCCTGTTCCGCCACCTTCTTCGGGTCTTTGACTTTGTTGGAGAGAAACTCGCTGACTTGGACCTTGTCCTTGTTGAATCCCTTGCGTAGAGCCTCTACAGGAGTGATCAGGAACGGAAAGTCGGCTGCACCGCTACCCCAGCCAGATCCAAGAGTACCGTCGTTGCATCCCTGATCGGGGCAGTAGTTAAGTCCATGGCCAGGACCAGCGTCTTCACCAAAAATGCCAATCTTGGCCTTGCCGTCTTTCGTCTCGGACTTGGCGTTAGCCACTCTCCCCTCACGGCTCAAAGGAAGTACCCCTTCGTTCTTGAGTAGGACAGTTCCCTCGATAGCAACCTGACGAGCGAGCTCGGCGTGGTCCTCCTGCACATCCACATAGTGATTAACCACCTGTTTCTCCTGCGGCGAAGAACTTCCAGGAGCGAGTACTCCAGTCTTTTCATAAGTCCAGGAGGAGAAGTTAGGGCCCTTGTTCTCGTCTTTGTCTTGCCCGAGCTGGTAAAATGATGCGACGATGCGAAGGGCCATGTCGTTCAGTCGGTCTACGGGCAAAGATCCGTTGAGTACGGCCTGAGTCAGGCGAGGTCCCCAGAGAGAATCGCCATCCTGCCACTTCAGTCCATCTCCCGGCATGCTCATATCCAGACCAGCCAATGCACTTGCGACACCCGACCGTTGGGCCAACCAATCCGACATTACAAAGCCTTGGAAACCCATCTCATCTTTGAGAATGCCATTGAGAAGTTTCGAGTTTTGGCAGGCGTAGGAGTTGTTGACCATGTTATACGAGCACATGACGCTCGCAACACCAGCCTTGACCGCGTTCTGGAAAGGCCACCCGTAGATCTCGTGCAGAGTCCGATCGTCAATGTTGGATGAGATAGCGTTGGGAAGACCCCATTCCCACGCCTGACGGAAGTGCTCCTGCTCGTTGCCCACAAAATGCTTGATCGTAGCCATGACCCCCTCGTCCTGTATACCTCGAATAGTCTCAGCGCCAGCAATGCCCTGCAGGTAGGGGTCAGGACCAAAGCCCTCCCAGTTGCGTCCTCCAGCGGGAGCTCTTCCGAGGGGTCCAATGGCAGGCCCAAGGATGATGTTGACGCCCTTGGCCTTGGCCTCTTTTCCGTGAGCCTTGCCACGCTCATACATCAACTTCTTGTTGAATGTAGCTCCCACGGTGACTCCAGCAGGCCATGCGGTTGCGTTATCTGCAAAACGGATTCCCAGAGGACCGTCTTGCAGCGCCAAAGCTGGAAAACCGACATTGACGGCGGCACCTGTGTTGCCCACGGCCAAGCCCATGCTCCATCCCGTTCCAGTGGTGATGTTGACTTTCTCAGCCAATGTCATTTTCTCAACGAGCTTAGCCGCCAAACTGTAGCTCTTTTCCCAATTCTTAGACGTACCACCCTTGGGACTCGGGTACCAGGGCGGTGATTGTCCATCAGCGGGTGGTGTCTTAATCTTGTTCCAGGCAAATGCTCCAATGGCTGAGATGATAACCCAAACAACCAAAATAGTTGCAACGACCATCAAGCAGCATCGTTTCGGTGATGCACGCCATCGTCGGAGGAGTCCAGCAGGTCGTAGTCGATGTTGCGGGAGCCTGTTTGAAGCGTCGGATTGAGACGTGGCAACATTCTTGGTGAGATAGTCTGTCGCGTCAATGTCCGAGTAAGCATCGGAAGCCTCGCTCTCATCAAATGATGGCCGATCGGCTGCCTTGAGAAGGTTTTCTCTGCTGGGATCCATGATGATAGTTGATGGAACCCCGCGCCGAGGTTTGGAAGTTGTGAGACATGGGCATGGTAATGGAATGAAGGCTTCCGTCAATCAACATCCAATCTGTGTTTAGGTAATCATTCATTAAGAAGCTCGCGTCACGTCACATTCCTTAGGCATCGGTTACTAGACGTTGCACCTCAAGCCCTGGATATTCAGGTTGTCAATAGTTACTTACAATTCCTTGCACGAATGGCCTCATAGTGATCGCCTTTTTCTGTCCCCGCTCATTCTTAGCCCCGCCAGCTATTGCACACTTCCCAAGATAAACGCGCCAACAATGCCGCCCTTGCTCATCGAACAAGGTAAGATTCAGGTCCTCGACCAGACAACCAACAGCGTCGTCTTTGCTGTCGCCGGCGATAGCACCACCGGATTAGCCAAGGACAGCCCCTCGGTTCTGAAAGGCGGCTCCCTCTGGTACGAAGGCCGAGAAGCCCTAGGGCCAGGTAAGGATGTCGACTACTCGGACCGCAGAGCGCGCAAAGAGGCGAGCATCTATCACATCCTCGGGAAGCATGACCACATCCTCCGGCATCTCGGTCTTTTAACCAGCGACGTTGATGATAGCGCTTCTAACTCGAAAGCTCGGGCTATCTGCTTGGAGCGGGCACCTCATGGGAGTCTCCGAAACCAGGTCTTAGATCCATCGATAAATCCTCCCGATACATTGACTCGACTCCGTTTGACAAAGCAACTTGCTGAGGGCGTTGCACATCTCCACGACAAAGGTATCATTTGGGGCGACTTATCCACCCGCAACGTCTTTGTTTTTCCCTAATGGCGCATCAAGTTGGGTGACTTTGCAGATTCAGACCTGATGGACAAGTATCCTCATGATTGGTACGGCTGTGAAAGCCGGTATTGCCCACCCGGGTCGGTACATCCTCAACTAAACAGCGGCAAAAACTATTGACCGTGAATTATTTGCTCTTGGAAGCGCCATTTACGAGATTTCCGAATGGAAAGTGCCTTATGGTTCCCATAATGAAATATCGAAAGACGAGGTCATCCAAGCGCTGGTCCGCCAAGAATGGCCACAACTGTCCGAGGACGATGTCGCCCAAGCAGTCATTCCAAAGCTCTGGGGGTATGCTTATGGGCCATCTAGAGACGTTGTTGACGACTTGGAAAACCTCTTGCTCCGTAATCAATAACTCCCGTCTGTAACCTTGCCAAGTGAAGGTGAGCTCCTCTCAGCAGATCCATGCATTCGTTCTGAGTAAAACGTAATTTAGTAACATTGAGAGGGCAGGAGATGAGCAAAGGAAGTGAAAGGTACAGAAACAACACACGAAAAAGTAGAATCAAATAAAAGGCAAACTCTATTGACTGGCATGAGATATCTTACAGACGCTCTCAACATGAAGGTCCATAAAGATGAGTTGCTATGCAGATAATTACCCTATACCATTAAATCAGAAGAATCCAGCTTTTTGGCAACGAGAAATTACATGTACTCCCACCTAAGACTTCAAACAAACAAAGCCATTTGAGTAAGTTTACCTTGCAAATATGTTTTCCTTTTCCAATTCCAAAATTGTGTTGCTGAGTTCGTGTATATTAGCCAGCAGCCCCAGCGTGACAGACCCCACGTTCTGGACTTGACGGCTTTTCTTCGGCAAAGCCAAATCCATCTCAATATTGGCTCGACGTGAGGGCAACATCTCCCGATCAGCTTCATTGCGCATTTCAACGCCAATTGCCCAACATGTCCATGTTCCGCGCCAAGAAGCTCGACCTGGGCTGCTTCGTCAACATCCGCACCCTGCGTGACCACACCAAGCGCAAGGTCTTTGAGGCCCACGAGACCGAGAGGTGGGCAAAACTCTTCCCCGAAGCCGCAACAGCCCACGAACTAGACGACGGCAAATCGAGCGACAATTGCTAACTCAGAACCACAGGCAAGCCCTCCGATACATCATCCGCAACACAACTCTCCCTCCCCGAGTCCGCGCCGAGGCCCAGATCCAGTTGACGCAGATGCACTGCTACACCCGACCGACACAGATCCGAAACCGATGTATTATGGGAGGTCAAGGCCGTGGTGTGCTCAGCGACTTTAAGATGTCACGAGTAAGACGAGAATCAATGCGATATTGACGTTGTGGTCTCAGACTAACGATGACAGTACAACTTCCGAATGGAGGCCATGGCTGGAAACCTGCCTGGTGTCAAGAGGGCCAGTTGGTAAAAAGGGTATTCAAACGAAAACGATCGGAAGGGAACAATGTACGAATAGGTGTTGACTTTGAGGGAGTCTTTGAGACGGAGCGACATCTCGGCATATCTTAGACATGACTGTACAATACAACGACTTGTTGGAAAGGCTTCACTTGGGGACATGTGGGGAGCTAAGGATACAATTCATGTGTCTATGTTTTTGGGTGATATCCTGAAGTTAAGAATCGTTTACAGAAGAGTTACGAGGTGCAGAGTATTGGGAGAGGCCTCTACGCATTCGTATCTTGGATGAAGCCTTGTCCTTATGAAAATTTCCATTAAAGTCTATAGATCCCTCATTAATTTATTTCTAACTCATCGATCTGGTTTTATATCAACCTCATATCTGCTCACAGCTTAAAACCATCCTTGATAATGATTGGGCGATAAGCTTTGACAAGGCATTTTTCTGGACGTGGCTGGGTCGCCACCCCACTCTTTACCTCACGTCTGTTCTTTCAACCACCACACATCCCGTCTTCTTTCATCATCCTCACCATCCCGCCCTTTCTTCTCACTTCCGCATCTTACCTCTCCTTTCTTTGCCATACCTGTCTACTTCCCACTTTCATCATGGGTGGCGGCGATCTCAACTTGAAAAAGTCCTTTCACCCTGCGCTGCGGCGCAACCAACAGGCCGTTTGGGACGAGGAACAAAAGGCCCTCGCCGAGCGCAAGCGCACACAACAGCGCATCAACGAAATCAAAGAGGAGCGCGCAAAAGAGGAAGTCCAGCGACAGCTCGAGGCCGCAGGAGGCAGGAAACGCGTTGATCGCGTCGACTGGATGTACCAAGGCCCGACCGATGGACAGACGGGCACCACAGAAGAAACAGAGGCATACCTCCTGGGAAAGCGGCGCATCGACAACCTCATCAAGGGCACAGAACATAAAAAGCTGGAAAAGGATGGCGGCGCTGAGAGCTTCATTGCTCTGCAGAATGCCAACACTGCGCGCGACACGGCTGCCAAGATCCGCGACGACCCCCTGCTAGCCATTAAACGACAGGAGCAAGCCGCCTACGAAGCCATGATGAATGACCCGATTAAGCGACGCCAGCTGCTTTCTTCCATGGGTGTTGATGATGAAAAGAAGGAAAAGTCACGGAAGAGGGAAGACCGACATGACAGACACCGGAGGAGACATCGCCACCGCAGTGCAGACCCAGACGACAGACATCACAAACGGAGACGCTCGTACTCGCGATCTCGAAGTCCACGTCGCCGCGATGATTCAAGGGAGGACCGGCACAGGCGGCGCAGAGACGACAGCCGAGAGCGGCCTTCACGACGGAGACACGATGATTCAGAAGACAACCAAGAGTACCGTCGCGACAGGAGCCAGCGTGATGAGCGACCTCGCGAAAGCCGACGGGACTCACGAAGAAGTTATCCAAGCGACAATCGTGACAGGAGGCCTCGGCACAACGAAGAAGATGAAAAGGCCAAGGAGGAGGAACGTCAGCGCAAATTGGCTGCAATGCAGTCTGCAGCCACAGAGCTCGACGATGACCGTGAGAAGCGTCTTGCAGCCCTAGAGCAGCGGGAGCAAGCGCGCAAAGAGGCGGACGACAAGGCGAGAGAACGTGGAGGCGATCGAGGATTTGTGAATAAGCTGCATCAGCAGGCAGGACACAAGAGCTTGTCTGAGCGGATGGGCGGAGCAAGACGTGGATATCAGAAAGATGATGATTAGGTGAACATTATGATGAGGGTTTATGGTGTTTCGGCGTTTTGTTACTATGGATGTTCCTATGTGGATTATTTTGAGAAACGTCAAGATTGAGACGAGGTCCAATGATGGACGTAGATATCACATCATATCATCAACAGCGAGCGATTCAAATCAACAAATACAAGCTCTTGATAATTCAATCAGAGTAAAACAGCTCAACCTGTGTCACTATAAATCTCTTACCAACCGAAAAGTTCGGCACAGAATAATCTTGACTCAGTTGTCGCCTCCAGCAGGACTACGGAAATAAACGAAAAGCCACTTCTGCTCCTCGACGACTCATGAATCGTCAAGACCGTGCCAACCCAGAAATGAAATCCGCCGACCTAGGACCCAAATTTTCGGGTTATCCAGTACGTACCTAAGATACCCAGCTACATAAGTAGGTAGGTAATGATTTGGTCACGTTGACGAGTCCATAGTGAGAAAATCATTGATTTTGCGGCTATTGAAGTCCAGAACCGCGGGGCTTTGAGGGAATAGGAAAGCAAATCGACCTTGTCATGGGCCGAGTCGCAGCTGAGCTACTGTAGGCAATCTCGAGACCGATGTGGGTAGAGTGGCCAATTGGGGGGCCGATTTGGCGCTACTGCACAAGAGAGTTGAGACGATGCGCAGAAAAAAAAAAGGGGACGATTAGAGAGGGTGATAGAATAATTATGCCTTGTTGCATTGTAAGATGCATGTATTGTTTCTGTCCCACTATATTCCTCAACTCTACTAAAAGGCGCTGAAAAACAACCCCTGTCATACCTGGCTTCTAGGCTGTCGACTCCGCTGTTCTTTAACCCAGGTCCCCCCATTTATCCCTCTGACTTCATCTTGGCTCTCCCGTCCCGTCTGCTCCCTCTCATTTCCTGTCCCTTGACTGATCCCTACCCATCGAATTGCCCTACCTCGCGATACCCATCTACAACCAACCAACGCAACGAGTCTGCGCAATTACCATTTCTTCAAGAAAAACCCTCTCCTTCCAAATCTCGCCTGATCCACATGCGCCCTCTATCGCTGATACTCTCCTTCTAACGCTACGGTTGATCTGCGCGCCACCTGGCGAAGCTTGCGAAACAAGGAACACGACACGGAACCGAGATCACCTCTTTAGCAATTTTTGCGAATTTTACTTCTCTCAGTCTTTTTTTCACACGAACGAAATTCGATACGATACGACAAGTCACGATACCATAAATATATAATCAGTCACAATGCCTGCTCTTTGCGGAGGATCCAAGACCGTCCAGCGCAAGCTGGTTCTGCTGTGCGTACATACACAAACACGCTGCCAAGAAACACCTACGCAGAGAATTGCGCTGACTTGGAATTAGGGGCGACGGTGCTTGTGGAAAAACATCGTTGCTGAACGTCTTTACGAGAGGGTATGTGTTGGACAAGCAATGCAAACAATCAATCAATCGTCATGTCACGCCAGAGGCTCATCGAGTACCAGCTACTTCCCGACCGTCTACGAACCCACCGTCTTTGAAAACTACGTCCACGGTAACGATGCACGACCGCCCATCGCATAGACACTGCTGACAGACCCGCGCAGACATCTTTGTCGACAATGTGCACATCGAACTCTCCCTCTGGGACACAGCCGGCCAGGAGGAATTCGACCGATTGCGATCCCTCTCCTACGGTAGCACCCCCTTGCTCTGGCCTTCACATCACATGCACTAACGCCCCCCAGACGACACAGATCTCATCATGCTCTGCTACTCGGTCGACAGCAAAGACTCGCTCGAAAACGTAGAGTCCAAGTGGGTGGGCGAGATTGCCGACAATTGCCCAGGCACCAAGCTCGTGCTGGTAGCACTCAAGTGCGACCTCCGCGAGCAGGGCGACGGCGACGACGAGAACAACAACAACGATGGCGAGCCACGCGAGAAGAAGCCCATGATCCCCTACGAGCAGGGCCTCGAGGTGGCGCGTCGCATAGGCGCGCTCCGCTATCTCGAGTGCTCCGCCATGAAGAACAGGGGCGTCAACGAGGCCTTTACCGAGGCGGCGCGCGTAGCCCTCAGCGTGAAGAAGGATCGCGAGGAGGGCGGCTGCGTCGTCATGTAAACGGGGCACACGGCAACTATATCGAATACGAGCCGACTAGTCACTGATACGATACGAGAAGCAGGGGACTTCTCTTGCCAGTCGACTCATCCCATCATCTTTTACCATTGCCCTTTCTCACGGGTGTTTCACTGTATATATCGTGCGGCATATATGCACATAGGGACTTTTTCGGTGTTTACGTGTCTTTTTTTTTTTTTTCCAAACAGTCTCTACGCTACGACTTCCCCAGTCCCCGGCGCCAAGAGGCGAGGAGAGGAGTAAGCTTGCTGGGAGAGTGTATACATTTGGTCTCGTCTTTACGTTGGGGGTGGATTTTTTCTTATCGGTCATGCTATCTTCAGGCGGGATCGTGGTTTTATTCAGTTAGCGCATTATTAATGAAAGATGTCAAGAGCAATCAATGTGAAACCGTCCGTCCATTGACGATGAGATGATGATGTGATGTGACTTGAGGGGTAGAATTGCACAGCCACGCCTGGGAGATGCATGCATGAATACGAGTTGGGACTGGAGCGGAACAAGTTGACGCCCGTCTATCAAAGTAGAGTTTATAACCCTGATATCAGATCTTATCCACCGAGATCTTAGTCTACGCTATTTTAAGCGTTGGAGTTTTAAGTTGCAACGTTGACAGAACGAACGACTTAGAGGATGTAGCATTCCAGTCTGGAGCATGTCTGATATCATCTCAGTCTATTACGACAATTGCTCCGTGATCATCCTCCGTGCACCCAATATCTCACCTCATTGTGCAAAGACCCCTTTCCTGAATTACACCAGATCCTCATCCCCTTTAGCCACCGACTGCGTCATACCAACAAATCACACAAGATAAGTGACGCTATTCCCATTCTCCCCCGTGTCATACCCGCCTCGTGATTGGCCCGCCAAGCCTTGGACCCTGGCTACCCTGCGCGCATGGATTGACGTCACATTGGGATTTGCACGATAAAGCAGGTTTCAAGAGCTGGTTGACGATCCGATCGTAGAGAAGGGAGGGTGCTATATTAACTGTAGCTGGAGAATAGGGGGTATATTCTGAAGATGTAAAAAGGCCAAGAATGCCCAGGTCTTTTCGCAAGCTTTAATTCTGTTCTCCATCTTGATATCCACTTGGTAAAGCTTAATCACTTACACCAACCAACATACACCACCACTTACTTATATCTACACTTATATCAACACCACAAAACAACATCATAATGCCTCTCTTTGGATCCTCCCGCCGTGAACCCTCCCCCCACCCCGTCCGCGAGGAACCCCCC